>QNGE01001154.1:8987-19601 GCA_008508345.1 Paragonimus westermani
AGGTGTGCCGACTAAGTACGTGAACATACTGTCGGCACTCTATTCCTATACCTCAGCTCAGGTTAGGGTTTACGGTGAACTGTCTGACAGTTTCAGCACCATGAGCGGCGTACATCAAGGCTGTCACCATTTTTGTTTAATTTCGTCATAGACGAAATAATGGAGGGTTGTCTGCGGTACTCACAAGATGCCGGCGTGGACCTCCTACCTGGTGAGAGACTGACCGATCTTGATTATGCTGACGACAAGGTGTTACTGTTTGACAACTTTCAATCGGCACAGGTAATGCTAGACGCTATTTCGGGTTCTGCCAAATACTTCAGAATGCGTTTGGCAGCCTCAAACTGCAAAGTACTTCTGCAGGATTGCCGTGACCACGTAGATTTGATGTTAGATAAAGTAGTGATGGAGGTTGTTGACCGGTTTGTATACCTGGGAAGCTGTATCAGCAGCGGTGGCGGAGGTGTATGGAATGAAATAGAAGCGCGCATCTCTAAGGCTAAGGCGGTATTTGGTAATCTGGGGCATCTCTGGCGACAGACAGGTATTTCTCTGAAGCTAAACGTTCGTGTATATAAGACAACGATGAGGGCCGTATTACTTTACGGCAGTGAGACCTGGCCGCTCAGGGTAGAAGACGTGAACCGTCTTAACGTATTTGACCACCGATGTCTGCGTTCAGCCGCCCGTATCAGGTGGCACCAGCATACATCTCATCACCCACACGAACCTCTCCTGAAGTAGTCTGTTCCGAAGCAGCACTACAGATACGACAGAAGTGAGTCTCTATTGATTTAGTAGGACTTATGAACAAAAGTCGACTGTCCCCCTATGATCCAGAATATCACAAAGACCGCTGTGAACTGTATCGGAAACGTATGAGGCTTTGTGGCTTATATCTCTAGGCGAGCCAAAGAGGTGGAGAAGGGATTTTCATCAAGGAGTTGACGGGCACTGTTTCCCCGAGTCGGGGTTGTACTGATTGCTGACAAAGAGCTAGTGAAAATGTATGTGTGTGAACCCACAAAGTTTCACACCAGGTTCGGCGAACTATCCGATAGCAATAATTCAGAAGACAACAAACAACACACGATCGAGGAGGAAGAAAATATACAGCCAGCAAGCGTGTTGCATTTGGCGCGCTGAGTGGAAAAGTGATGAATTCACACACTAGCGGAAGTAGAGCATACAATTGGGTTAAACCAAAATGCCTCGAAAGGAAGTGTCAGATTTTACAAAATACCGACAAAAATTAAACCGTTATAAGAGGTCGCCTCATTTTGAAAAAGATGGCTTACAACCTATGGCAGCGATCTAACAGATGAGCACATTGAGAAACGTAACAACTGATCCTAGCCAGCCCAGCAAGCTGCGGTTGATTTTAGTTATATTCGGGGCGATCCTCCCTCAGAGGCCGAGGTGACTTTGGAGCTTGAAATATGGAAACTTAATAAAGACTCATGTTCGGACGTTCCTTTTTCAGTATTTTTCAGAGATTATGCTAAGAGATTGCTGTCTGCGCTGTTCACACTCCTACGTTTCATATAGGAGACTGAAGAAGTGCCTCATGATTGGCGTTTATCAACAGCCGTTCTCTTTTTCTAACTGTGCAATCAGATGGTCAATGCATGACATTAGCTTGAGTACTAGATGCTCCTATATCAAGGCTCAGTTCCTTGGAAAGTTACCAGTTTCTTGACAGTGACCCTAAGGACCTGTATTTGATGTTACCACCGGAACTGGAATCACTGGCGCTTCAGCTATGGGAACTTGTGTTCTTCTTGATCACATATCTATAGTTGTTCTTCTATTCTCCCATTTGTTTCGACACCTAGTCTTGTTAAACCCTACCGGGTTTGGTGAAAATATACACAGTTTCAAATAGCTCACCTATATGCGACTTTTTCAAATTCACTCGCCAGCTGGCGACCTCTGATTGTAATAAGACCTCTTCGCGCCTTCCTAGTGGCATGATTCACAGTTTTCATACTAAACTGTATTTTGTTTTTCTTTCAGATTGGGCTAACTTCCGGCAGCAGTTTTCTCCGAATCGCAGCAGTCTGTCGATCTTTCACTTTTCTCAAAAACGTAAGAAACAACATCAAGCTTTTTAACCCTCCTATTTCTGCTTATTTGGTGGCGTTTATTTCCTATGGTATGCCACACTCCTGTCTTCAAAACTGGGTTTTCATCAAAGTTGTTTACTGTAGCGTTGTTTTCTAGTTCCCCCTTCTCAGATCTACAATAATTCAGCTAATAGAAACGTTTCGATCAACTTCTCACGCCGTAACAGGTGTGTGGCTTTTTATGTGCATGGTATTCTGTAGAAAAATTGCGTTTTATACTTATTGTCGTTCGGTAGCCATGTTCCGACCTCTCTCCTCCTAAATTTATCTCACCCACTCTATTATAAGGACCATAAACCTGCTTAGAGGGTACTCGTAGCTCGAGGGATCATCATACCCAAGATTACTTGGAATACCTTAGAATAAAAATTATGGAAGGAATTGGATGAGAGGCAAGATAAACTAGATGAAGCCACGCAGTTCATACAAGTGCGCCATTGACTGCACCACGTTGTAACCACTCATACCAGCAATTTGGGTGATTGTGAGGTCTCCGGTTGGAAAAGCGACGTCTGCCGGCTTTACTCATCGGAGCAGCGAGGGTGTTCAGATTTCTTTATCTCACCGGCATCTGATCACCTTGTGGTTTTACCCAAATACTGGTGATCTCAGGAAACGATATCCAGTGTAAAAAACGCTCAGCGAACTGCAGAGCATGTGACTGCACAACTTTATTTAATCAAACGTTCGCTTATCCCGGGCGTTCATCATCATCATCATCAAAACAGCCATGAGCCTGTTAGCGTCCGGAAGGTGCAAGTGTAATTGTAATTGTGACCTTGGGCGGTCGAACCTACGAGAAAACCCAGACATGCAACCAAACAATGTCAATAGTGTCAACGGTCAAAATAAATAGCAAAATAGTTGGAATACGTGGCAAACCAAGAATGTCTCTACAACCTGCTTAGAGGGTACTCGTAGCTCGAGGGGTCATTATACCCAAGATTACTTGGAATACCTTAGAATAAAAATTATGGAAGGAATTGGATGAGAAGCAAGATAAACTAGATGAAACCACGAGCAACGCAGTTCATACAAGTGCGCCATTGACTGCACCACGTTGCAACCTCTCATACCAGCAATTTGGTTGATTATGAGGTCTCCGGTTGGAAAAGCGACGTCTGCCGGCTTTACTCATCGGAGCAGCGAGGGTGTTCAGATTTCTTTATCTCACCGGCATCTGATCACCTTGTGGTTTTACCCAAATACTGGTGATCTCAGGAAACGGTATCCAGTGTAACAAACGCTCAGCGAACTGCAGAGCATGTGACTGCACAACTTCTTTATTTAATCAAACGTTCGCTTATCCCGGGCGTTCGGGAAATGCATTGGCAAACAGCCGCGTTGCTCACCCAATCACCTCACCTGACGTGAGGCAACGATGGTCATGCACAGTAAATCTGTAAGTATATACGTCACGAGCAGGCCAGTTTTTCTAGTTAAAGCATAATGTGATTCTCAGAACCATTACCTCCTCTTCTTCGAACTTCTTTGCGACGCCACCGATGGTGTAAATTGAGCGGGGCGATATGTGCTGCACTCGCTGATGTCACGTACTGCAAGCTGCTGAGCGGGTACCACGCAAACATACGAAGTGGTCCACAGTTTTAAGCAGACTGTCTGCAGTGAGGAAAGTGGGAGTGGGAATGCTTCAACTCTGAAACCACTGCACTTTGAAGGTACGAAGTGCCGATTGGTCCGGTCATTCACTTTGTTTGCATGATCTTTATACTGTTAGCAGAGCGGCTTAACAAAACACTGTCGTCCACATTCTTCTCGACAGTCAACTTAGTGTCAGGAAGAAATTAAGCACCAAACTCATCGGCTTCCTCAAACACATCTTGAACGAGAACAGTGGAATCAGACACCCTGGTAAACATCATTAGATGTGATAAGCACCCAATAAATTCGTCCATAACCTTTCTTTCGGCAAAAAATGAGCATCCAATGAGCTTTGACGATTTACTTACTCCTCTGGAAATCCTTTGCGATAGAGAGAGTTCCAGCGAAGTTCGCGAACAATTGAATTGGCGAAAGCCTTCAGTTTCGACTACGACCGTCGACTGCAAATGTAGTTGATACATCCCCAACGGGTTTTCCTTGGAATTTACGAGCCTACATATGGTAAGGTCAGTTAGTAACTTGGACCTGATAGAGACTAAACTCATGCCTCTGTGATTGTCACAGACCTCGTAACCTCTTTTTGAGAACGTGAATAATCATGAATAAAGGCTAGTCTCGGTGTACTTGTTCAGTTTCCCAAACTACTTGAAGAAGTTTTGTCAGTTCTGTTATCCACCTCCCCCACCATCCTTGAACATAGTAGGAGAAACAAGATCTGGCTCATGAGCCTTGTCACTTTCTAACAGCCCAAACCCCAGAGTAACTTCGGCGTTTGACGTAGGGTCAGTTGTAACGCCGTAACTAACCTTTCGAGCCCTGTCGTTTGTCCGATGTAGTTGAGGCCAGTCCACCTGTCAACTCATCATCATCATAGACAGCAATACATCAGTGGNTGCTCGGTGTGAAAGACGACTAGCTTGCATCTTTAGTACATGACCTAACCATCTGAGCCTGTGCAAACGTAGAGACTGGACAAAAGAACTCGTTTGGCAGTCACTACCAAACACCCGCTTCCTAACCTCCTCGTTATTTACACGCTGGTGCCACCCGATACGGGCGATTGAACGCAGACATCGGTGATCAAATCGGTCTGGCCGGTTGTTGTTAAATAGATCAACTTTTCAGGCACGATCTCGCTTACACGAATTTAACTGTCACGACAACCATGATGCGAGAAGAACAGAGTTCAACCATTCCTAGATAAAACGGTACGCTCCCTCTCTACTAAGTAATACTCACGGTCTCTGCGGAAGCTTTTAATTAGCTCACGTTTAGGTTATCTGTGGTCGTCATATTCAGAATCAACGTGAAATCCAGCGACACTTGTCCATAAGGTATGTTGACGTGACGGAATTCCAAGCATGTTGGGGCCGCACTGCTTTTTTAGCACATACCTTCTGGAACATTTTTTCATAACTGTTGTGATTTGTTCTAAGTTTCCGTTAGGTTCTTTCACTTAAGTTGATCTGGAAGAGTTATCCACTAATGCCACGTAATGAGCGTTTCTCAAGTCCTCTGCTCGAATGTTAGTCAGTTAGTTGGAGTTCCACTCTTTAATTTGTATGGGATTTCGTTCTGAAGAGTGAGCACTCCAAATATCAAGTGGTAAGGTGCTAACACTGAGTGTATAGACAGCATTACTCCGTTTGGTTTTCGTTCGAACTACGTGGGATTAGTCTCCTACTCTGGAGCTGCAGGGTATTGCAGTTTTCAGTTGACTCTGACCTCATCTTTGTTCCTAAAGGGAGGCCGATCGATACCGTCGATTATATCACCTATTTGAATAGTGCCATTTCATTAGCTTGCAGTATTGCTTACGAGCTCTCTATAAGGATATCAATAACACGAGTGCTTCCACGCGTCTTCATTTGCGGTGCTTCAAAGAAGTGTAGTTGCCTATCCAAGGTAGGGTTTTTAATATTTGCGTACTTTGATTCTCGTTCTATGAATGGGGATCCGGGTCATTCGCGCTGAAGATATGTCTCCTTCTGATAATTCATCACTTTTTTCGCCAATTTGCTTCTACCAAGTTGGCTGGTGTTGTGAACAACACGCAAAGCGACCGAGGGATGACGTGATTACGATCTATGAAAGCATTATAGACTGTCCTACTAGGCAGGGTCAATAGATACAAACTGTTTGGTTAGGAGTTCACGAACGTCCACATCGCTCGACAATAACCTTCTCGGACATGGTGATATGGCAATCAGTAGCAAGCCTGTATCCGTAGAGAAGTTGCCTATTCTTCTTGGTTTTCATTAGCATTTAGCTCTTCTCTACACTACTGTACTTACTTTTCAATCTGCATTTCGTTTCTCGAATGCCATGGAATTGCTGGTCCGGGCAATCCCGTGTCGACACTTTTCCAAGAGGATGGGAGGGATGTTGGTTACAGAGCCAACTCAGACGATTCAAATTGTATGGACGATATAAAATATCCATTTGCGGCTTCGTTACTCTATAATGGTTCCCGTATTTAGGAACGAGGTCAGAGGCTCTTACGGAAACCATGGAGTGATCAGTTTAACTTCGACCCTGACCAAAGTTCCACTATCCATTATACCCTGACCCATTCTGCCTCATTGGAGTGATGCTCAGGCTTGTACAGTGCATCGATCCAGAGGGTTATGCTGATTAGGACTTCGGCCCTTTTAGATGTAACCTCGTCAGACAGTCCAAAGAGGAGCAGTCAGACGAAATGCAAATACACTCATAAGGTTGTATGTCGCACTACTGGCCGCGTAAGAGCTCTTAGGTAGCGAGGAACGATCATATGGGCATCCAGCGGAACCATTTTTTATGGTTGCAGCACTGCTGTCTTCTGCGTACAGAAGAAGGAAGCTAGAAAAGGTACCTTCAACGAAGGGGCGCGCCGATCACCCAACAGTTGGCCATGACCGCCGGCGTATTATCCAGTATAATCCAGAAGCCTGATGTAGCCTTGAATACACCCACTGCACGCAGAAGTGCTCATAAACAGACGTTAATGTTTCATTCACTACGCCGTCGGGCTAGGCAAGCCCACACTGCCAAGTGAGTCAGACTCTTGAATCATTGGCTCCAGATGAGGTCCTTCAAGAAAACCTTATATTCTGTTATCTCGCAGGTCAGAAACTCGGAATGGAGTTTCCCAAGTCAACATCCTTCTGCGGGATAAAAGAACAGAAACTATCAGAGGTTATCGTTCTCCCGATAATGACATCATTCAACGACTACTCCTATTTTACCCCCAAGTCTTCTACCTTCCCTCTGCCATGGGGTGATAATTGTTTCTGAGGCCAAGACAACTGGTAAACATTGGAGCCTTCAATGTCCGTACTGTCCGACAAGTTGCTTTGACAAGTGTGCTGTCAAATTCGAAGCTTGATGTATGCTGTGTGTCAGAGACGCGAGTTTACGATTCGAGCACCGTTATTCACTTGAGCTCACCTCAAGGTGACTGTCGATCCGAGCGTTTCTCTCTCTCAGGCTCTGTGGTGACGCTGAGGCTGAATCTCATGGTTAAATTGGGATGGGAATCGCGGTGAGTTCCAGAAAATAGCAGTTTTGCTTGATTGGACCCCAGTGAGTAGTCGCTTGTGCACTGCTAGACCCAATACATCGGTCAAAGTCAGTTAACGCAAATAAGAAAACTGTTGTATATTCATCATACCGGCGCATACTCCAACGGGTAGCTGGTCGGAGGCTACCAAAAGTGCGTTCTACGGCGCCCGCGTTGACTTTCTGAGGCAGACTATACACTCAGGCATCATCTTACTAGCGTGCTATTTGAAAACTCAGTTTGGTCGTCTTCCCACAGGGCAGAAGCGGTTGGGGGATGTGTTTGGTGTTCGGGTACAGCGCACTGACAGTGGCGAAAGATTGCTGCAGCTGTGCGCATCTCATGGTCCCTATATTTCGAAAACTGCGTTTCAACACAGGAAGAGACATTATATTACATGGAGACCTTCCTGTGCTTTCCAACCTTGGATACGACTCGACAGCATGGCGGTTAGTTACAGGTGGCGCCACTCTCTTAAGTACTGTTGCATATTTTAGAGCCATGTTGCACGTGCCCGTTTTATTTTGTCATTTGTTCAGAGGTCATAAGGTCGTAAATGCAGCACCTCTAACTGGTATTCGTGCGAAAAATGTGTAACGAAGGCTTACCAAGAAGCACTGGTGAACAAGTTGCCCAGTTCGAGTCAGGTTAGAGACCTTAACGAATACTGGGGACAAATCGCTGCAGNTGGATTAAACCTGCTCCACCCTACGACCAAATTCCGTAGGTATAAGGCCCATTCAGACTGAGACCTTTATCATTACTGAAGCAAGCAAACTGAAATGATAACCACAAAGAACTTGATCACATTGTTGTGTATTACCGAGTCCAAGGTGCGAGTATTTCAACTCTCGGCAGGATACCTCAACGCAGAGGGGGAATACGTCCAAAAGCCCACAGCGAGTGGATCGCGCATAACACCGGTGACCGGATGAATCATTGCTCAACGAGATCGGGTCAGCGGACGAGACATGGCAAGCAAAATGGAACGGATGACCAGATCGGAGACGCGATTATTCCAACACTTGGTAAAATATCTCGACAGGGTCGTGAAATACGGCACAATACCTCAAAGAGAACATTACTTAACGTCTCCGGCAACCTATGGATGACGATGTTCTCAAGAAGGAGGAGGAGTTGTCTATCCTCTCTGTTTAACTGTGCATTGAACACCACGAGTCACTCTTGGAGAATTGTAGCAAACGTCCACAGTGAAGACGGTGATGACATTGACTTAGGGACCATGTACGCTGTTGTAACCCTTGACTCAGTACGCTGGTTCGTCCAGACGATTGATAGGAAATTGGGTTTTCCTCCTTGATATAATTAACACGGCAAATCTTGGTCCCGAAGGTACGCGGTGGCTCCCGTTAATCGCGCCCAAGACAAACCAAAAGATGGGTGCAAAAAAGCAACTTTGTTCGGCCCCGAAAACGTGTGCGACAAGGAGAAAATTGCACGGTATTTATAGAGTACATATTGACCTACCAACATTCTCGAACTAGAAAACCGAAGGACAAACATCAAAAAAAGTAGTTAAGGTCACTAAGCCACCAATGAGCATAGCGGAACAGAGGCCAAACAGGTAAAATAATAGTGAAGGTCACCCCTCGAATGTTCACGACATTTCCGCTTATTATGATTGGATAGGATTGTCTTCTCGAGGAAGGAGACGGTTTTGGACGGGAAAAAATGGGTTCCTCTAACAAACCAACACTTAATATGTAGGACGGTAGGAGGGGGGCAATCATCACTGAGGTTACCATACAACTACAAACGCAACAACATAGAGTATGGTCTGACAAATACGGTTAGGAGAGCCAAGAGTGATGGTTAGAAGGTGGAGAACTTTGGAAGTACACCACCAGTAAACAACGGTTCTAGCAAGTCACAGTTCCGCGAATAAATAAAAGTGCGCTTCTTGATCAACAGGTTATCTGAAGTGAATTGTCAAAAGTCGTCATAAAGGGGCCTAGCGACGCAAAATGGGTGATCAGTTTGACACAAGTGAATTGTAAACGACGAGACTAATAGGGGCACCTAAGGACTTGCGGAGATTCGTTTATCATTGGGGCTGAGTTGATGAGCTAGTCCGTTTGGTTGTCTGTACTGTGTCCGCGCGCGGACCACACTGTCCAAGACGTCGCGAACTGCGAGACCGTAGCCCTCGGCCGGGGCCAGCAACCGCTCCGGACGAAACGTGCCCTCGATGCATATGTCCAGACGCTTGCCTTCGCCAGCGTCCATATCGAATAGCTGCTGGAATGTCTACAAACCAGTTGGAGGAGCAACCGCGGTGCAGACAGTCAAGTGACACCAGGCCATGCCACTTTTATGTTGTGGCTGTGTCCAGTCTGCTGTCCAGGCAACTGACACCATTGTTCCGACAGCGTTGGCATCACCACGCCTGTCTGACCTAGAAAACGGACAACAAACTGCGACCAATTTACATTAGCCTGTACAGTGCAGTATTCAGGGCAGAGAACCGTTTGCTTGAAGTTCCGATTAGAGTTAAGGTGAGGCTTCAATGTCATTTGTTTTTCTAATAATTGGTGCATTCGATAAGAGAAGTAGAAAGTTTTTTGCAAAACGTATATCTGAGACACATTCTAGGCGTATTGTAGACTGCGAGTTTATACGTAGCAAATCTGATGGTCACTGAAACCACATATCAGAATCAATAGCAATGCACAAACACATGCACACGCAAACTTACCTGAACAGTAAGAGCAGTTCGGTACCAATGAATATGTTTTTCCGTGTGCATAGGTTTGGCGTCCCTCTCCGGTGACTGGAAATGTTCTTGAGGTTTGGTGGCATATCTTTTTCAAAAGGCACACCTGGATTACTTGAGATCGATTTGACAATTGTCTAGGGGTCAGTTACGCTGGGTGTTTGTAACGACATGGTATTCTGAATGTGCCGAGAGTTTGTGGCGTCTATCAGCGCTTCATTAATCCGACTGCTGACCTGTCTTCTTGTTCTGCCTGATACCCAAACAAAGATTCATAAATGATTCAAGATAGGACGTTGAACAGGAATTATGAGAATTATGGTAGGCCGCATACACACATGAGTGATAACCAACGTAAGAAGTGGGTGGAATGTTCTGTGGATTTCTCATTTTACCATACGAAAGAGTTATGAGAGGAATCAGTTCTCGCTGATTTTTTTTGGACTGTGGCTTTATATACAACTTTTGGGAACTTACGTGCTTCCTAGGGATGAACGGCCATGGTGCGTCTACCTCTAGTAACCATATTCAAATGGATTTTAGCTTTGTTATTTTATATATATATATATATATATATATATATATATATA
>QNGE01001154.1:19641-48155 GCA_008508345.1 Paragonimus westermani
ATACAATCCTATGAGTGTAACTGCTTTTCGTCTGACTGCTCCCCTTTGGCCTGTCTGACAAGGTTGCACCTGGAAGGACCGGAGTCCTAGTCAGCATAGCCCGCCGGATCAAAACAGTACACAAGCCCGACCACCACGTCAAGGTAGCAGTATAGGTCGGGAAAGCTTGCCACGAAGAGGTATGTTCCGGAGGAGCTGTGCAATTGCGACAGAACTGAATTTCTGTCACGTCGACAAACGTCTCTCGATTCCACTTTGTTCTGAAGATGATGAGGACCGTCGCGAACTTAAGCGAACACCGTGAGCACCGGTTGTTCGAACAGCTGAAAGAGATGGAACAATCCTTCTTATCTGGGAATAGCGGAATATTTTTTCTCCCTGATCCGTGGTTGCACTGGCTGTCGAGCCGGTGTAAGTGAGAACATATATGAAAAAGATGGTTCACTCATCACCAGTCAATCGCGCTGAGTTAACGCATGGGCTGAACACTTGGAGGAATAGTTCGGCTGGCCCCAACCGGACGATTTAGGCGACACAAAATAAATTATGGGTATCTCGTGATTGGTGTCTATCAACAATAACCCCCGTTTTCAAAACGGGGTCCCGAAGTCTGTGTGATATCCACAGAGGGATCAGTTTAATGTCTGTTATGTCCAAGTCGTTCACTGGCCGTATATTACGCCGGTTCACTAAACCCAGAGAACATCAGAAAAACAGGCAGCATTCCGGTCCGGTCGTGGTTCTTCGATCACACTTTTACCTTACGGCGGATCTTGGAACATCGGCACTCTTATGGACAGCCAACAGTCTTGGTCTTCTCAGACCTAAAGACTGCTTCGGATTCGGTTGCTCGCAAAGTTCTTTGGAACCGCCTTCGCAAGAGAGTTTCAGTAAAAACGTGAGTTTGTTGAGATCACTCTTCAAGCAGATTGTGCACTCATGGACAACCTTCTCGGGCATCCATCACTTCTAATGGTGTTCGTCAAGGGTGTCCGATCTCTCTCTTCCTGTTCAATTTTGTCATGGACGACATTTTAGAAGATAAGCCTAAGGAATCCAGTGAGCTTGGTGTTGAGGTTTACCCTGGCGCTAGGTTGACCGACATGGAGTATGCCGATGATATTGTCTTACTTAGCCCCTTTGCTGGAGACGTGCAGACCATGTTTAACAAGGTGAGTGATCGGGATGATTTGTATGGGAAGCGCTTCGTATCTTCAAATTATAGAGTGCTGCTTCAAGACTGGGGCGGTCTCACTCCTACCTTGTTTATTGCATGCAATTCGCTTGAAATTATGTACAGTCGCACACACTCGCCAGCTCGTAGTTTTGCTGATGAGATATCAGCAAGGACAAAAAACGTCTTCTCTGTCTAGGGAGCACATGATCCAAGGCGGCGAAGACTGGATTTTCACTGGTTTGGTTATCAATCGTGAAAGTATACATTTCCCACATATGCGCCGACGGGCTGTCGCGCTACTCCTAAGGTCAGCCCGGTTGGTACAGGCTAACTGGCGGAAACACTGGTGATCAAATACCATGAGTGTATAGGCATATTCCACACGAACAGGCCAGGTTTCTGAACCATGGATGAAACCTGAGGGTATACATACGTTGTAAACTGTGTCTTCAATCGACAGACGAATGTCTTTGCGAAGTTACAAACGACGGAGGGTGGTGAATGTGCTGCATGCTTTTTCTACCCTCGTGGTCACCTCGTCACTACAGGCTCGTACTACAGGCTGACGAGATGACACTACCCAGGTCAATGGGGCGATCGACAGACTTCAGTGGCCTTCCAGCAATAACAAAATGAGGGTCAGTGCAAACCGGGTTTCGTGTCAACACTGTACACTTTGAGGGCGCAAAGTACGTACCATGCGGACCAGCCACAACACTTAGCTGATTCAGCACGGTCCGCATGTTTTTTTCAGAAGAGCTGAATAAATTTTTTCCGTTTACATACTCAACAGCTGGTTACCTGACAGGAGCTCCATTACAATTTACTTGGAACCTATGAATGATCCCTCCAGAATATCGTCCTTCACAAAGTTGAAAGTGAAAGTCAAGATCAAACGCCCATGTTGAACGCCACTTGTAGTGGAAGACTTTCGAGATAGCCGTCTATAAATGTAAACTTTGCATTCAGAACAGACATACGACTTCAACAAACTGACACTGGCACTCCAGTGTGACGGAGAGAGCCCCAGAGAGCATATCAAGTGACCGAGTCATCGGCAGCCTTCAGGTCTAAAACTACCATTATCGTCGAGTGTGAAAAGGAGTGCCGATGCTCCACTGTCTGTCGTAAAGTAGATGTGTGATCGTTACACCTGCGACCAGGCCGGAAATTCCAATGGTCTTCTCTTGTATGGTTCTCTGTGTTCCAACAGCCGCTGTATTAGGAGATCCGTGGATACGATAGAGACAAGGCTAATACCTCTGTTGCTGTCAAATGATGTCCTGGCACGTTTTTGAAAGTGAGAATACCTATTGATAATCATTAGTCTCCTATATGAAAAATAGGAGAGCGGTCAGTTCAGACAACAATCTCCCGCCATAATCTTTAAAAAATGAACAAAGGAGGTCTGGACCTGGGACTTTATTACGTTTCAACATTTCAAGCCGC
Organism: Paragonimus westermani; assembly: GCA_008508345.1. NCBI lineage: Eukaryota > Metazoa > Platyhelminthes > Trematoda > Plagiorchiida > Troglotrematidae > Paragonimus > Paragonimus westermani. Next base: position 22,268 of record QNGE01001154.1, read on the forward strand.
AGTCACCTCGGTTCTTGAGGGATGATTGCTCGGAATGTAACAACTAACATCACAGTATCTATCACTCAGCTGGATAATGTGACTGGTGCCAATCCGTTGCATGATTGGTGAAGCTCCTCGCCTCCTTCCGTCTCTTGGTGATTGACTGTCAGAGGTATTCAAGAACTTCATGTAACTTGGGAGGCATATCAGTAGAATGTCCGATGAGTTCACAAATCCTATAGCGAAGGCTCGGATGGCGTTTGTCAACTTACTCTATCTGTAGCAATGGCACGATCTCAGAGTTCCTCTGAAAAGCCGAGTGTGTGATACCACTGTTATAGCGATCCTGTTAATGGGCTGCGAAACGCGGTCGGCGCACGCAGAGTATTTCCACGTTTGTGTTATTTTTCGACCAACAATATTTCTGGTATATATGTATGTATATACATAAACTTATTTGGACCGATCACTATTCTAAGGACGCCGGTTTGTCGTCTGCTACACCGAACACTTTTTGCCGATGTAGCGGCTGATTGATGTAAGGTTCGAAGTGAACAAATGATGACCTGGCGTTACAGTTTGAAATTTTTACTGATGGCTAGCCACTGTTATCGGGGTTCGTTCTCCAGGTTCAGGCCCTCCCAAGGTAAAGTCGGTGGCTGGAGACCGTTGATGGAATGGGGACTAATTGATTTCATAGGCATGAGTGCCTTCGTTGTTTGGCAGAGTCATCTGCGAATAAGGTGCACTTAATCTTGGGGAGTAGTGAAAGCTATGGGACAATCGACTTGCGGGTGACGTTATTTTCATTTATAGCTTGGCCATTTGTTTGCAATGCATGGGCACCTTGACTTTGGCTGTTTAGTTCACATAATCGTCCTTATTAATGAAGTTTCTCCGCTTCCCTTTTTCGCCCAGCTACTTCTCGTTCTTCTTTTTATGATTGTGTGGCGTTTATGCATCAGCGCAAACCACTGATGTATTTCTGTTTTTGCTGATGATGCAGCCCACATGGTGTGTTATTTCAGGTCAATCTTTGGTCGAATTACTTCTGGATGACCATATTCGTGTTGTGTATGTAAGTCGTCTAGACTTCTCTTGAAGGTGTCAGCGTATCGCCCTGGCCTGACGCTAGGTTGTGGATGGTAGGATGGCAATTGGGCGTACTTTCTGGTGGACAAAAACCAGACCTACAATCTTGGCTGAAGCGATCTACATTTCAGTGCGTAGTGTAGCTATTTTATTTCTGGACGTATCTAGCTCAGGCGGGATTTGAACCGGGACTTAACTCGAATATGCGGTGTAGTAATTTCGTTACTCAATAGCGGAGTTACATCCCAACGTTAACTGTTTGATGAAGTACGTTTTTTTGATTATGGCCTCGTTCAGATGGTATGATGGCAGACGCCTGTTATACTTATCTGTATTGATGTGAGTTAAGCTTGTGCCCAGCTTTTTAATATTTGAAGCCCGGCACATGTACTTACCACCGTTACGAATAATACGTTGGTTCAACCCGCATAATTTTCACTTGTGTGTATCACCTGATCGATCGACTGGACGTGTGCCAGTTCGGCTACGTATTGTTCTACTTTCACCGATTGATTTTGTGACGCCGTGACGACCGTCGTAAGGCTGTTTTCGCCCACGTGTGTGGTTGCAGGTGAAGACTACTGTTTGTTCTGCGTGACTGGGTAATTGAAAACGGTCGCATCGATATGTCTTTTCTATAGAGTTGTGCTACGTATGCGTTAATTAGCGATGGCAGGTGTTTTTCCACCCTTCTACAGTAATTCTCGGACGTGTTGTTCGTCTCGTATGTGTTCACTGCTTCTCAATGTTTAGGAATCGAATGCTCTGAGTGCGAGATTTGTTCCAGTCACTGGACTATCTGACTTGCAACATACGGATGATATTGTTTTATCTAGCCACCCTACAGCGGGCCTACAGATTATGATAAATGGGACAAATGGCCGGTCTAACATGTGTGGAGTAAGTTTTACACTTGTTACTTTGATACTTAAGAGTCCCCCGACGTCCCTGTTAATACATCTCGGTTGGAACTGTAGAACGTTTTATTCTCTCACCAGCTTGTAGTGGTACCGAGGTTAATGTGAGTGAAAATAAATCCATTTGTCTCCATCGCTATCTTCGTTTTCCGTGACGTCGAAAAGATAGTTTGCTGTTGTGGGAATAATTACACCCGTGACCTCTTTTTCCTCATGGTTCAGAGACGTGGCCTATTCACAACGAAGATGTGACCATATCTACATGGATTGACCATCTTACCTCCACCGGTTAGCACAAATCATGTTGAATGAATAAACGAGCAGCATGGCTTTTTTGGTCAGTGCTTGTTACCATAATCTTCGGAAACCCGACTAATAAGACAACCAACAAAAGTAGGAATTCTGCAGCGGTTGGGCTACCACACACCTTGGCCAAGCGTTTACTGTACCGGCTATAATTCACAGAGACCGCTAAGAGGTGGGTTAAACTATGACATGATCGGACAATGACGTGGGTAAAAACTCCGTTGACTCAGAATATTCCGTTAAGTAAAATCGGGAAACATTGCCTACCCGGTTCAGGACCCGATGTTCACTCAGCTTGTTCGTTTGAAGTTTTGCCCAACACGACGGCGTTCCACAGTCTATAGTGTGCCTGGATAATCGTTCCGATTATTGTACTCTTATTTCTGTCGCATCTTCCACTGGAAGTTTTCTTCTAGGATATTTTTTCTCGTCCATACCATTAATACGCTCTGTGCGCGTTAACAGAAGAATCGAACCAGCTTTATATCTACTCAGACTCACTGCTGTTCTCTTTTGACTACCATTGCAACCTTGAAGTAGTATTTGGGCTCGCAAATTGCGTTGATTCAAAGGGCTATATTGACTAGGACTCCGGCCCTTTCGAGTGCAGTGATACCAGTCAGTTCAAAGGGTACAACCAAGTAAAAGGCAATTGTAGGGTTGAATGCTTCACCACAGCCTGCATAGGAGTGCTTAGACAGTGGGGAGCCTAGAGCATAATTTTGTAGTATCAACGTTACAGTCTCCAAACAAAGAAGAATGGAGTTAGACAACGCCATCAAAAAACAGCACTCCAGTCTTAGTGGTTGACCGTAACCTCTCATTGACCTCAAAAAGCTTCTCAAGTGTTTACCTAATTTTGAATGTCTACTGCGCTCAGCAATAATCGGGATCAGACCAATATTTTATCCGTTGTGCCATCAGACTAGGCAACATCATCACCCCTGCACGAGTCAAATTCCTGAGTCTTTGGCTTCTGGTTGGTGTCCTTTCATCCTGTTGCTCCTTGGGTTAAGTATTTGTATCAGATGCTCTGGCCGGGGTCCCTTTCGAAAACCCTGTCCTCTTGCCTCACAAATCAGACTGTTGAATCAGAGGCTCCGGATGGGTTTTCCCTACCCAACCGCCTTCCGTGACAAAAGCAACTGGTAAGTGTCCGATGTCCGGACAGACCAGTCTACTCCTTTTCTCTTTGTTTCACCCTCTACTTCTAGTTTGTATCTCCACATGCAAACACAGCATTGGCTTTTTTAGTGTTCATACTCTCTGACATGTAGATTAGCAATTTACTCCGTCGACTGTTCTCCCGGTTCTGCATCTGGGTGTATGTTGTCTCCGGGATTCGCTTTTAAGAACTTGGTGTTGCCATTCGTATAAATTTACCATTGGGTAATGTCGTGGATCAATGGTTCTCATATTTTAGTGACGAATTAGCCGGAGATTGCACCGACTTCTAAAGCAATGCAAAGCCTATCCGACTATATATATATATATATATATATATATATATATATATATATATATATAGAAAGAGGTGCACTCTGAACAGTGGGCGGTATACTGAGTTCTCAGATCTACACTAGTATCCGTTATCAAGCAGATGAATGTGTTGTGCTGCTCACCATGTTCGCTTGTCTATCTGTCTTCGCTCATCTTTCGTTTCGGCATCAACTATGTTGACGTAGTGGCTGTCTATACTTATTTAACGAATTCCGCGAACAAACCGTTTCCCTTTTACTTTCGCCCGCGCGACCACGTTCGCAGGATCCTTGTTGACCTCGTGACCTGTTTCTGCACCGTGGTACAATAGTTATTATCTAGGGTCGTCTCGTCACATCGCTGTTGTTCGTGCACGCGTGCGTGCATATTTTTGCCTGTCTCTCTCACGCACTTCTGGTCGCACCCGCGACAAGGAATCTCGTAGACCAAGCCAGATTGTTCATGTGATTCTGCACGATCCTTGACGTTCACCAAAGCTAAATAGAATGTGGAGTTTGGCTTGCGGTATTTGGATGCCTAGTGGTTGGAACATCCTTTGTGGTGCTTCAGGTGTGCTATGAATATATGGCAGTCATTCGCCTCTGGGGTTCTACATGTTCACCTTATTCGGACCCTCGGGTAAATGTCTTTATGAGCCTACTGGGGGCATCCACTGGAAGTGGACATTTTGAACAGATGTTCTCATTCTTGTCTTCTGAGTTTGAATGAGCTACAATGCATATCTACACGTTGGGACGACGTTTGCAGGCAGTTTTGAAGTGAGAGGCTGGATGGTTGCTGTTAAACCTGAGAAGAACATCAGTTGTTGTCAGTTTACGATAGACAGTGGTTTCAGGCTTTCCATCAGGTCTTACATTCGGATACGTCGAGGAACACCAGGCGCAAACTTTTTTATTCGCGTATACAAATCATTCCTTTAATTATGGTATTCGAGCAACTGTGGAACTGGTCAAGCTGAGTCGTAATTTTGGCCAGCGTCTGGCCAAATTGGTTCAGACGCTCTTCTACTATGGTCCAGCCGCCCAAGATATTCGGCGTACATTTCGTGCCCGTTGGAGCCGGTGGTCACCAGTGTGATTTGTACGCCTTCCTCTGGATGTATCTATGGTAAGCGAAGACCGGAGATATTTGCAACCCATACGGGTGGTATAATCTCCCGAAGCCCATGTAATCTCGTTGGAGCATCTGGAATCCCTTTTTGGCAAGGTACCATGCCGATCGGATTTATTACAGATAATTCAGTTTAGTGGTCAAACACTCGGTGATAGCTTGATTGGTCCATTAGCTCGCTCTCTGTTTAAACGTGCCAGAGTAGGTGGAACTGAACAAGCCGCTTTTGATAGCATAATGTCGAATCAAGCCGTCTGGTTCTGAAAGTCTGGTCTTCACAGTGTTCTCACCTGAACAGCTTTGATAAGTTATTTGGCACGCGATAGACCTATCGGTAAGCTTGACAAATTTTCACCCGATGCACACTTTCGACTGGATGATCGTACTTGGTGCTATTGAGTGATCGCGTTTCTCCATGTCCTGGACAACGTTGGTGGTGTTCCCGGGTTCATCTCGATTATTATCATAATGTTTTATTACAATACTCTGTTCCACATGAAAAAATACCAGTGGATACACACATATGAACCTGAACCCAGCGGCTGTTGTTTTGGGAAACCGGGGAACGGTGGGTGTGGTGAATTGAACGCGGATTTCAGTTGTCTTTGTCAATCATTCTGTGACGTTGTCTGCGTATGCCTCCTCACAGACAGCAGTGTAAATTCCGCCAAGAGTGCCTTCTACGACCACCTTTCTGCTCTTCCGTGACGGACCAAATACTCGCGCTTGCTGGTGATGTGAACGCATAAATTGGTCGCCTTACTCCGGAAAATATGTGACTAAGTGGTATGTTTGGTGTCTGGAAGCGACGCACTACCAGTGCTGATTGTCCGTTAAGGTCGTGTGCACCTCATAGACCCAAGGTAGAAGACGTGAACCGTCTTTAAATATTTGACTACTAATTTTTGTATTCGACCGCTCGCATCAGGCAGCACCAGCGAGTATGCAACAAAGAAGTTAGGAAGCGGGCATTTGGTAGTGATTGTCAAACGAGTTCTTTTATTCACTCCTTACATTTGCACAGACTTAGATGACTAGGCTGTGTACTAAGGTTACCGGCTAGTCGTATGCCACATCGAGTAATTTTTATAGATCCTGCGGCCGACTGGTGTAAGGTACGAGGTGGACGGGTGATGACCTGAAGTAGGGAAATGCCGTTCACCAAGGGGTTGGCCACTGTAGATCAGGTTCGTCTCACGGATTGGGGCTGTCGCGACTCACAGAGTCGATGGCTTGAGACGTTAGGTGAGATGGCGACTAGACGTGTTTAGTGGCGTGAATATTGTCTTTGTTTGGCTGAGTTGTCTGTGACATGAGTGTATTTAATGATGCGGGGCAGTAAAAGCTGCAAGGAGACGTTTCTGCTGACGATGTCTTACCTCCACTTATAGCTCGATGGTTTGTTTGCAAGGTGTAAGCAACTTGGTGTTGAATGTTGGGATATGGGCGTGGCTATTTTTGGTAGTTAGGTCCCTTCTCGTCCCCTTCTTTTTTTCGCTCTGTTCCTAAACACGATATGCTTGTTTTTTATGGTTTGGCAGTTAAGCGTCAGTGAGAATCACAGATGCATTGTTGCCTTTGATGATAATGATTATTTTGATCTTACAGCATCTTTATATATTAGTCACGAAAGACAACAATGCGTCACGTAGAGATCGCCAGGTGAAACTGAACTGTGCTTGCAAATTGACCTCATCGTTGTCAGCTAATGCTGATGTGATTCAGTTAGAGTGTCGCCTGTTTTTGAATTTTCCCCCTTGACCCGGACCACACCGTTGTTCGTGCCTGCTTCGTCTTATTGTTTGGTTAGAGTACATCTACTCACAAACGCCAAACGGTGAAATAAACGACAGGCACATATGATCCATTACTGACAGTCAAACGGTCTAGGTCGCAACAGTGATATGACCCAAACTTGTATTATCAGAAATTTCACTAGTTATATGAGTCTCTCACAAGAAAATCGCTTCCAAAGCAACACTGCATATAAGACAAGAGTGAATTTCTGGCGACCGGTCTCTTTGGTTCAAAATACCACAAAGACCGTCGCGAGTGAAAGAGTATCTACTTAAAGACCATGAAGCTTATTCGGACAGATCAGCCACAGAGAAGAAAAATGCATTTTTACCAGGCGACGGTCGTCGTTGTTAATATTGACCGTTTACATGTTAGTAAGACTATTTATTTATCCCTGCGTTTCACTAACCAGCGGTTACCCGAGCCATAGTATGGAAAGCTCGGGGGCAAGGACGATGATGGTGATGATGATATGTGCAAAAGATGATTTACGAATTTACGGCTGGACTGAGCACCTTGTAGGACGGTTCAGTTGGTCTGAGTTACCTCATTCATCTGGGTGATTTTATCACACCTGCTCATGTGGTCGCTGACGAGATGTCCATGAGGATGATGAAAACACGTAGTGCCAGTCTCTGTCACCTATTGCAATGCGAAGACGTTCAATTGTCACTAGATGACAGAGTTTACAATGCGTGTGTATGTTTGATCTTGTCCTACAGATCAGAAACTTGGCTAGTTCGCACAGAAAGTGTCTATGAACTCTCGGCATTCCATCTTCGTTGTTTTCGTCAGTTAACGCCTCTCAAAAGAGTTAATCACGTGGGCAACACGTTGGTTCACTGATGTGTATCGAGTAAATGTTCAATTCCACGTCCAGTCTTCGCTGATAGAGCGTCTGTTACGCCGTCAACTGTTCGGTGTGGCTGTTGACAGTTAAAAGATGCAAGGCAGCTAAACGATGACGTGGCTACGGACCACGAAAGCATTAACCGCTTAGCTGAGCGTGGTTAGTAGGTGCACTCTGCCCTGTTGGGAATTCCGAGACTGTTTGCACGGCTGATTGGAAACTCTCAAAATTGGCGGTCCGGTCTTACTCCTGGTTTCTGCCGGATGCGGTATGTGTGTGTTTGCGTAGAATCGCAGATGGCTTGATGCAAGCCGCTGGCGGTGACACTTATGCACAGGTATCCGTTAGCCCCATTCCATGTGACGGGCTAGTTCGAAGACGGATGCCTTCAACCTTGTCGCATTCAGTGATGAATTTGTAACCAAAAGGCTTTTGGCTCTTCTTTTTCATGAGGCTCCATTGTTTTTGCTCCGTTTTCTCCTTCTTTCTCACCCTGTGTCTCCTGAAGTTGAAAATGATGACGATGTATGCGTACGTTAAATAATCGGGTTTGGTGGTTCAGCATTTCGCGTTGGTTCCGTCAGGACAGCTCACCTGTATCCCACCGACATTCCTTGATGGTACTTGCGCTGCACATGTGGACAGCACCTAATGTCAGCAAAGTGAACAGACCTTAATCTTTTGGTAAATTATGACATGTTCACAGTACAGAGCATTCCAACATATGTGCTGTGTGATTCACTACCTTACATGTGAACCGAGCACTGTTGACCTGCCAGAAACACCCGACGCATGTTCGACTTGAACCCGCAGTTGTGCATTTGTTGTTCAATATCCTTGTTTCAAGTTGAAACCGAAAATTTACGTTCTTGCTTCAGATATCGTCCATGGAAGAGCAAGGAATCAAAGTATGCTGCACTTCGGGCACCCCGACGGCCACCGGTGGCTGCGAAAAATACACGCCTCTGGGTACGGTCGCTTGTCTCTCCACCTCCGGTCCTCGGGGCTACTTAGCCATGCCATCAGCCACTCAGGTCACCAACAAGAGCGCTATTTTGCTGGTTTATGATATATTCGGATTCGACATTGTGCAAACGAGAAGATTCGCCGATCTTCTTGCAGAAAAAACACGAATGCGGGTCCTGATGCCGGATTTCTTCCGTGGACAACCGTGGCTGCTACAAAACTTCCCACCGAAGGATCGGTCTCATTTTATAAACTGGGTAGAGCAAGCAGGCAGATGGGATATCATTTCAGAGGTGAGTCCACATACGTGCAAATGCGAGGTGGACAAATAATCGTTCTCCGTAGAGAAATGTGGTCACTGGGTTAGCCCCTGTTAATCGCACCTGGGCTCTCAGGATTTACATAATTAAGGGTTGAAGACGGTAGAAGAGGTAGCGGTTAATCAGGTTCGGTGGTGTGAATTCTGTTGCTGTTTGGCTGAGTTGTCTCTGAAGTAAACGAAATTAGTGAGGCGATGTTGTGATGGGCTCGAGGAAACCGACTTGAAAATGTAACCTTAATCTCACAGTTCGTTTGCTTATTTATAAGGTGTACGTACGATGATGTTGAAAGTTCTTATGGTAGACCTTTTGATAAATTTCCCTTCCTTTAAGCATCGTTGTTAACCACAGATGTATTGCATTCTTTGAATGGCCGGTATGGTAATGACGATGATGATGACACACGTGTGTTTACGATGAAAACCAAACATTTCCGTGATATATTGCCGTGGCATATTGATCCACCGACTAAAAAAACCAAATGAACGTTATTTATCATGGTCATTTAACAAGTCCGACAGTCCGCAATACTCAGCACACTTCTCACTTAAATCATTTCATTCACTTTTCTGTGTTTGTCCGATTGTCACAGCATGGTTACAATTTGAGTAAATTCGCTTTAAATAAACGTCTGTTTTATTCTTATCACTTCCCGGTTTTCGAGTGTCATTTGAGCTATTTGGTACACAACACTTATTTGATCGTGTTGTTAAAGGAGTACGTGATTGAAAATCCGTATTGCATTGCACCTTTCATATATAACTAAACAGTCTTTATTTCCAAGTTGACCATCACTCACATTTGATCCCAGCGTTCGCATTCAGATAGACTTTCCAGCCAGCCTATTTCGAAAAGAAGCACTAGACTCGAGTTTCGCACTCATTAGAGCTCGTCAGTAGTGCCACAGTCGAGATTTGAACTCCGGCCATTCCAATTGTGAGGCAACCGTGTTAACCACTGCGCCATTCACCTCACATTAGGCACGACCGAATCATCAAATCTGAACGCTCAACCACTCTGGCTTGTGAGCAATGATCAGGTTGTCCGATCGTCTCGAGAGGAGACGCAGTAACTGTCCTGTTAACTCCAATCGATATTGCCGCCATCAGGACTTCCAAGACAGGTCGAAATCTCCGATCTCACAACCTGCAAGGCGATATTTCCATTGCGAGCGAATTGACCGATCTTTTCATTTGCTTCAGATTGTCATCCATTTTCAGAGTCTCGTTGATTCCAATGGAGGTTCCGTCCCTTGTTTTCAGGCTACTTGTTCCAGAAATATCCACATCTTTGGAGTTTATTTTAGCGGCCTGATTGCTGTTTCTCGGCTTACCCTGTAAATCACAATCACAAGGCGTGTAGTTACGAATGAATAATTTCGACTGACTAAACGTGCTGTGAACTGTGCCAAGCGTGCGCATTATTTACACCAGTGAACTCCAGCGTAATAATTAAACCAGCGTATTTCGAACTGAAAAGACGCGCTAAATCGATTGGCAAATATAAGCAACGTGACACACGTTCCTGTCGTGGTACGTGTGCCTTGTTATCGGTTGTTTACATTGTCAGCTGTGGCAGCATGTGCTCAGCCGTACATAAAAGAGCACGTAACCGACAGTCTGGACCCATTTGTTACCCTGAATGATGTAGTCAGATGTGACTCCCATATTGTATGCTACCTCACTAAGTCGATCGTCTCTCATGCTTGTTTATTCATACTGCTGGAACGTCAGATTTTCTGGCATTCAGGGAGTTCATCCGAAAGGGAGCCTTGTTTATTGTGCTGTGATATTGATTACGCTGTTTTCTTAAAATCATTTTGTTAAATTGCATCAGCAAGAGTGCCTACGCCTTCATCGAACAATGCCGTAGCTGGTAATCACTGATTTGGTCCGGTAGTATCCAGTGCAAGCCAGTATGTTTCTTTCGACTGAAATTTTTGTGGGATCTCTTTTGAATGTACCGTGTATTCTGACATGGAAGTCACGGAACATTGATATGACCGTATATCTTGATTACCTGAAAAAAGGTAGCACCCCCCCAGTGTGTGCGGGCCAGTCAGTATTAAACACCTCAAGACGGTTAACTGTAATAGCGATATCGATTGCTGTTCCGTTGTGGGTATCCTCAGACCGTAGGGAACGTGCAGAGTTGTCTATCGAGAGATAGCCGAGGATTTGTGTGGCTCTTACCAACTCGCCCACTCTCCTCCAGTAGACTGCGATACGCCCCTATATGCATGAATTTTAATGACCCGCTTGTCTTGCTCCGATTTTTACATATAATTCACACACTTTATGTAATCGTGCAAGCCTGGTGGGAATTACCGTAACCAATGGGTTGCACAGTTGGCTTATGATTTCTGCGGGAATGCGGCAGTGGTCTGATTTGACATTTACTACTCACTATTTTTAAGTAGCCCAATATTGTTTTACATTTCGTGGGTCGTACCTGATGTGGTGGGGTGGCTGTGTCGAACTTTTTGTTACATTCCTTTCCCATTTTGATTGTGAAGCGTGATTTTCCAACCTCCAGTGATGCTTTTTTTGACCGCATTAGTTCTTTTTTGTCTTGACACATTGACTGGTGTTTCCGCCGCATTCGGATATCTTTTTGTAACTCGAAATTCCTGGTCCCGCAGGCGCCCTGCGTTGACAGCTTGAAGGAAAGCAACAGTACGAACGATCCAACTTATGGAGATAGATTAACAGTAATCTTGAATACCGTCCGTAATTTTTCGTGGCGATACTTAGTATGGCTACTCTTCGTAAACACCCAGATGGTTTCCGGAAAACAGTTTACTATGCTTAGACCTACGACAACAGAAAGCCATAAGAAGAGAAGATAGCACTCTAATGTTTGTAACAAAACATATGAAAATGTTGTATGGTTGGAAATTCACACTTTTATATGTCACTCACCTTCAAACCGACACCATTGTGACTGCATTTGTCTTTATATAGACTCATCAAGTTGATATCGTCCAAACGAGGTTCATACTAGAGCCGACACGCCTACCCCCGACAACCATGGGCTCAACAGCTCATCAAGGTCATTCTGTGTATGATAGCCTCCCTCTTGATAAACGGGAAAGGTCAGAAGTGATTACTTCTGAGGTAAAGATAATCCATACTGTGTGCTGACCTGGAGCATTAATAGCAGGCATATCTTATTTCAAAATTTCACTGTAACCGTTTGTACAGAGTGTTTCTGTCTCTGAATAGCCTTCGGTTGGTCTCTCACTTTGCACACCGTTTCCAAGACTACTTGTTGGTAGTAAACAAAGTTTCTCTTCGTATTGTGTTATCCCCAATAGATTGGCAGTGTAGCTTTCAGAGATGCTTGATCATTTGCCACATAATCTTCCTTCGAAAATAACCGGTGATTTGTCAGACAGGTGAAAAAATTAGAACATTGTCTATCTATGTACCGCGTGCAGTATCTCTATATGATCAAGAGATGTTAGCAGTCTTCTACTACCTTCTGGTTGGAACATGTATCAGAGTGACAAAGTGGCATTTGTTCATACAAAATCAAGTAGATAAGGTCTCATCGACGTAGAACAACCAGGTCAGCTCTTTCACGTGAACTGGACCAGTACAGGTAAACAGTTCCAAGTAAATCGAAGCAACCTAGAGGCAGGACTGTAAGCTGCGATCGCATCTGAGAGACGGTCTCTCTTGAATCCTAAACTCATGCAGAGATTCCATGCGATCTGCCGAAAGCGTCCTTTGAGGTGCGGTACTTCTTGGTAGAGGCACATTGAGAGGAAATTATGTATGGTTTGTGAATCGTCACTCCCAATTTCCGGATTCATCATTGGTGGCTTTAGCACTCAACCTCTTTCAACCAAACAGTTTCGGACGCTCACAGGTACCCACAATCCAATGTCTACATATGCACGCGAACATCAATGGAACTGGACGTTTGTGCTACGCGTTTTTACAGTGTCTTTTTATATCCTGTTAGTCACGTGCTCCAGTACCCCACCAAAAGAGGTGAATTTTCAGCTTATGTTTGTGGTTATCTAGCAAATGGAGAATAATGCAATACATGAATGCTCACTCTTGCTCTGCGGAGCAGTTACCTAGTTTATTCTCACGGAGTATGGATATGGGCTCTGAGTATTCGATCATCGTTGTCTTCCCTAATTACCCTACGTTAACTGGACTAGCAGCGCGAACAAGGAAACAACCCACCAACACTTAGGAAATGGCCAAGTTAACGATCAGTTTTCAAATACATTGTTTCCGCTGAATAGGTCACTTACCTCGTGTGCCGACCAAACGTGTGTTACATCGTATTGCTCATCGCAGTTGTTGATCATTGAGAAGAATTAGAAAATGACCAAGAGGTGACTCAATCACTGGTTGGGAAGCTGTGACTGCCTCGTTAAGCAAACGTGCTAGATACTACTCACCAGACTTTGATTGCGCTGCCTTTCACAACGCGGGTTGGAAACGCTCTCAGATTTGGCACTGTAATGCAGTCATCTGCCAGTCTGTATACGCAAGATTGTTGACTGCCTTGTGAATTTCCGTTGTGTTGTTTCGCATGATTATTTATGTTATACACTTGTACTTGTTGATTGATGTGTGATTTCGTAGACTGTTGTCGAGATCGGCCGCAACCCAAACCATAATATACACGGGCGCAGGTTGAATCTCAGAATGTATGTATGTTTAGATGTCCAACTGTTTGTTTAGCTGAGAATTCAGACCGCAAAGTTTTCATCACTAATCAAGGTGACATGATCAGTGTGCCTGGGTTTGGATATAGAGATTGATAAAGTTTAACAGGTGCTTGCCATTCTACACAAACACAATGTTTTTCTGATTCAAATTTCGGCTGATTACTTCCTATTGGTTGCTTCTTGTTCCTATTACAATTTGGCTTCAAATGTGAGTGTCTTTTCTACCTTTCGTCTGGGCCGGTCCCTTCGTTATCAACCAATTTTACAGCTAATTGATCCAATTACTTTTGTATATGAATGAAGGCGTCCATCAAACTTCACTGGCCTCCTCTGTCGAGCATACAAGCTCAAACACCTATACAATGATAATGTTCTCTTGTTTGATAATGAAACGTTTGCACAGAGAAGTCCGAAACAGTTTTTTACACGATGTACCTCTCGAGCACATTTCGATGCATCTCATCACCTACATACTGCAGTCTGTGGGATTACGTAGCAATGTTCAATAGGCATTGTGAAGCTAAACAACAAAATCAACAAACACGCAAACACACGCACACATATCCATGCGCATCAGTTACCAGAGCAATCTGGTACTGACGAACAAGTCCTGTATGCAAAGGAGTGGCTTCCATTTGTTAGTTGCTACCGCCTCCGCGAACCGGAGGAGCCTTCGATGCTTTGCTACGTAACATGTCCGAAAGGTCTCCAGGTTCAGTTGGAGTCGACATGTAGACGGGTGTGGGACGACTGATGACGTTGGTTCCTTGTGAATTGTCACATTCTGACTTGAGTTCGAAATTGTGTTATCCATGGGCGTTTTGCGAACCTAAATTGGAATGTGTTCGTTGGCCCGATAACATGACTGCGGCTGCGTTCTGCCTATGTGAGTGGCCCGGCACCCACGTTCGAATTCCTAGATGATGTAAGATTTGGCGTTGGGCGGTAGTGGTGTTTTTAGTGGTGGTGTTGGGATTCGGGTGGTAGTGATTAGCAGTCAAAATGCTAGGTTAGACAACCAATCGAATGCCTATGCCTTCAGTATGAACTTCTCAACTTAAAGCGTGATATCCGCATGTACACCAAATGAGGCCGAGCTCTTTTCACACGATTGCGTATTTGATCCTTGTTTACACTCAACAGTCGAGCTTGCATGTCTTCTTTTCCTGTTGAGTGATTCGTTATGTTTTTTCGAGGTACCCTAAGTGTTCTGCCTGGTCTGTCTAGCACCACAGTTCAGAACACGTTCGGTTAATTGGAATTGTTCGTTTTTAACCAACACGTCTTATGATTCGGAGTCACGGAATTGTTGGTAATGCAGGTTTCGCATTGTTCGCATCGGAACATGCTTGTTGGCAGTGGTTTAGACTTGTATTCCGTAGCTTGCCTGTTCGTTTCATTTCCACTGGACTAGCGCTCGAGCTTCTAACTCTGCTGCTTTTGTGTTGTATTGATAACAGCCTCTCTCGCTCTAGCTTACCAGGTGTAAAAGTTACCACACTACAAAAACTGTCACTTCGCACAGGACCTGAAGTGTGCTCGTGAATATCTGCTCACCAACGGCCTGGACGCCACCGCATCTTTTGGCATAATCGGGTTCTGTTGGGGTGGCAAACAAGCGATCCGTGCTTGTTCCGGTCAGTCACATGCTCGTCATCTGGGCTTCTCGTTTACGGCCGGGGTGAGCTTACACGGGGCGTTTTTCGGACCAGATGATGTGGAACATGCAACTGTACCAATGTTGTTTATGCCCGCGGGAGACGATCCCGCGATCGATCCGCTCAAGGCCGTGCTGGACAAAAAGCCATTCGGTCATCAATGTGCCTATCATCGCTTCGATACTGAGACGCACGGATTTGCTGCGGCTCGTGGTGATTGGAACATTCCACACACTCGTCAAGCCATTGAGAAGGCACTTACTCTTACGGCTGAATTTTTCAACAAATTTTTACCTTTGTGATTGTCATCCACACCAGATCACTTTAGCCATCTCCCTTTTAGTGTGTTCGTATGCCCGGTGCTGTTTTCGCTTTGCTGTTGAAGATCGAATAACAAATTTCCATGTTAATTGATCAACTTTGCTCACTGACGCGTACACATTTCCCCTTGCATTTCCACTAGCTTTATGAAGAACGGTCAGAAACAGCTGTTCGCAACATCCTCTCTTCTAGTGCAAACACGTTTTCTGACTGAATCACATGCGAAGCGTCAATTAAAACAGAATATTCTTTTAACCATTATCATGTTTATCGATGAAAAAGAATTGTGAGGGTCCTAATTGCTAGGTGTTTTCTCTGGCGCAATTTGCGAAACCAATGAAAATATTTTATCATACAAAAGTATCAATGGCTTTCGATTGGTTCCACTGTCGAAACAATCGCTGATTTAGTATAGTGGGTATAAAGTATACGCCAATTTCCTCTTATCCTTAATTACTTCCAACGTAATAGTGCTCAAACACATGTATTTCACCTATCCAAATTGTGTTTTCCCCATAAGTATTGCTGATTTTCCAGGACGGCTAAAAATTTTTAGTGGACTTAAAAAATCTCCAGTAGATAAGATAGAGGATGTGCTTTGTTTCTTATGGAGTATCGGGTAGGCATATGTCATTAGCCTTTGTAACTTTCTGAATCACCAAACGTTTCGTTTTACACTCCTACGTATTTCTGCGTTAAACTGCTCACCTTCAGTTTAAAATTAGGACAAAAATACTGGGAAAACACTGACCTTTTGTATACTGCACGTCTGGCTTTGTGCCCAACAGTTTGAGTCAAAAACAAAATTCAGCTTGAAGCGCAAATCGTTTCGGCAAGACTGGTTGGTAGCATCAACCATTACAACGAACATATCCGACTCCCGTGAAGCAGCGTGCAGCGAACCAGTACAGCTGACTAGCAACGGTGAAGCGTCGAGTGCAAATCTGATCCACGCGAATGATTAATCCAGCGGCCAGGCAGTAGCATCCGAAACCATGGACCGTTACAATGTTGAAATTTGGCCTCGTACACGAAACGTTCGAAGATTCCGTGTGTAGTTAACACCAGGATATCGCCGCGTGGAAATGCGAATGTCGCTTCGTGCTTCATTCTTTGCTGTGTAGGAATATCATGCATACTTAAGGTATATCGTTTTCTGATAAGTAGTGGGAGATTTCGGTTTATACAAGCCGGGCACTACTCACAACTGACTGTGATTTCTGCTTTCTCATGGACTTCTCTGCCAGCTCTTGTTAGAGATCGTCAATGATGTATATCCTTGTGATGGACGGGATTTAAACCCTGACCACGCTTTCATAGGGCAACTGCGCCTTTGACGTCATGTTAGTACGACCGGATTATCATGTCTAAGAGCTCAACCACTTTCGCTTATGAGTAGTGCTCAGGTTGCTGAATCACGTCGAAAGGAGACACAGCAGCTGTTCTATTAACTCCTACCAATGACCCCACCTATGGGATTTCTCTTCAAGTTGAACTCAGAAACCAGTGAACTTGCTGAGTTGTATGTATACGGCTTAACCCAAGCCACACACCGTAAATTTGCGGTTAAATGCTCTCAGTCTTACTTAGTATAGATGATACAAATACGAGGAATTACCATCTGAATGTAACTTACCAATACATTGGTGATAAGAAATTAGTACGACAACGGCAAAAACTGCGAAAATGTTACTTATTACCTGACCGTTGCTTGCCAACGGAGGCATGACTGACAAGAAAATATCTGCTCCAACCTCAGCATGTGAATGACCTTAACGTTGTGCATTCTGTCGAGATTGAGCGTAATTGTCCTTGCCACTGTGAGCAACGTCGGCGTTCTATAGAAAGCGTCAAACGGTTCTGATCTCTGGACGCTACAGACCCGGAAACGGTCTCCATGTTGTTGGAGAAACCAGTTGCAACACGAGCGGATTCGGGAAACATAGCCTGCTCAAAGCGTTTTGGTAAAGCGCTCGTTGATATCACGACGCCTCAACATGACTCGCCACAAAGAGTACCGTGGATAGGGTCCGTTTTAGCCGTGAGAAGAAACGTAACAAAAAGGTGTGCTCCCGTTGCTTCATCACCAGGCTAATTACAAACTTTTTGGGGTTCATCATGGTAGGTGTTACATCAGTGGAGTAAGGCATAATAAGCAATAACTCAATTTCGTCAAATTCACGAAACCTAGTTACATACCAATAATCACGTGGAAGCTTCCAAAAAATGGGCGCGTACGGTCTCGTTGGAGAATGGCTCAGTACTATTTGAGAAATTCTGATTGTCCGCATCACAGTGGCAAAGTCGCTGGTCAAGTTGTTAGAACTAGTTGGAAGGGAACTAGCGATTCATAATCTCAAGGTTTCTTTTGGATTGATTCAAACGTTAGAGCAAATGAACGTGACAAGGAATAGTCTACTTTAGCTTAAAGACATCTTTTCACAAATAACCCAACGAACGAGACAATTAAGTGTTTCGGCTGGTATACTGAGTGCGATAGCATTAGTTTAGGGCAACCAGTAGGTGGCCTGAAAAAGTCACCAAATCGTGGCATGTAAAATATTCATCTTAGGTTTTTTGGCAAGAGACGGAATAGCAGCGGAGCCTTTTACCGGCTGCTTTCATGGCGTAACTTAAAAATAACTAGTTGGCTGATCAGTTGAAATCGTTCATTCCTCATAAACCCTGTGTATACAAATGGATTGAAAAGCCTCGCGGAAATATTGACGCAATTCAACTCTGTCCACAAAAATACTCACTTTGCCTTGGAACTAGGGTCACCTACCGGTATGAAGTCTTCAGTATACATACTTGTGGTTTTGTAACATTAAGACAAAAGGTGGACTCAGTCCAATTTCTGATAGACAACTGTCTAAAATATTGTCCGAATGGCATTAGAAAAAAGACAGTCTTTTCAACACTCGTTGATACTGACTATCCAGAACAGTTTATTCGTAAACAGATAAATAAACTGCAGACAAAAAACTCGTTTACACGTCATCACCTTTCAAAGACGACAGCTTTGTTAAAATGTACCGAACAATTGCTAAAACCTGTTTCCCTAACCATTCTCGTATTCGGTTTATTTCCACATAATTTTTGCATTCCAACCAGAAAGATGCACTGCCAGCACGTGCTGTCTCTCTTCGTGTTTGTTGTTCCGTCTGTGCTTGAGTACATGGCGATTGTCTGAACACATCCGAGAAGACCATCTGACATGATTAACTCCAGAATCGATTGAGGCCTGTTCACCTGCGGTCGTTGCGCTCTTGGTCAAGTCAAACTGTCCGATCAGTTCACTTAAGCCCATCAGTCGACTCCGTGGAGTGCAGTCGAAGCAGGTCCAGGGCTGTTTACAATTGATTTCAGAAGCTGTTGTGATTCGCTTGCACTCATCTTATTATGAGCTCAAAAACGTCCGGTCAAAACACTGAACTCTTTACAATTATGCAAGTCTATTACGTAGGCGCGCTGATTTATCACAAACTTTTGCAAACCACGTGGTTGATGTTGTGTAGATAGGCTCCATGAATCGGACGAACTTAAGGGACATTGATGCTCACTGTCCCTTACTCTACTGACGTCCTGTCTACCATCCCTCTTGAACTTGTATGAACGTGTTGTACTTAGCCGGACGATGAAGCACCGTAAACAAGAGTGCTTTCTATGCGTCTCATGAAAGAAACGGAGGCTTCTCCGGTTCATGGGGACAGCGACCATGAGCAAGCAGAAATCACTCCCCTATGTGTGAAAAAAACGCTTATCAGCACCATCTCGGCCTGATAGATGATATACCTTACTGCGCTCATTGGCTCTATCATTCTGCTTTAGGGTCTCTACCTAACTCCAGTTTTTATAGCATGTTAAATGCAATTTAGAAGGCAAGAGGAAATGTGCTCTGAAAGTTTTTTCATGTCTCAGCAAGAGCACACGGATCTGTTAGTAGTCCACTATTCGGGTTGTGTGTGAGCTCTCCGGCGCTATAAGCAACCCAAATTGTGTCCGGAATGCAAATGACTACTTTTTTATCCGTTTCACATATGGTACGGCTGTGCAATAATACAACGGGTAGCGTACTTCGACCACGCGGATGAATCCGAGAGCAATGCGGTTCACATCGTTTCATAAGTGCCACATCAGGATCTAACGGACCTATTACACAATAAGACTTGTATGGTGTTAGTCATTTTGTTCAAACAAAGGTTTAATAACATGGGTTGGTTATGCTAACCAACTACAACAGATTGAACAAAAATTCCTACAAAGTTCATGTTTGGTTGATAGAAAATAGGGAAACCAAGAATGAGCTAGCACACAATCATCGGGTGTTTCTTTGAAGAGATCAGAGAGAATTGGGCTGGTAAATCGATAATCATTGTACCAGAGAGGGTCGGCAAATGACAAAAATAGTAGACATCCCTAAAAGCTATGGAAAGAGGGTTGGTTGAGCGACACTGTGTGATTAACTGCGGATAAGTTGCGGGCAACGTCAACGGTTTTGAGGTAGGAAGTGACACGACGTATCGCAAGTGCTTTACCGGAAAACTCGTGAATAAAGGTCGACTTGGATGGGGAAAGAGATGAAGTTTAATCACAGAGAATGTCGCGTTGGAGTTGCGTGGTAAGTGATTGGGCCAACCAGAGTGAAATCTTGTTCGTACGACTGAAAGGTAGGTAGAAAAAAGATGTAATTGGTCATTTGGCTTTTTTAACCTTAAGAGATTCGTTGCGTATCGTACAGTAAGCACTATCGGTGTGGGTAACAGGCTACTAGAAGTTAAACTATCGATAGGACTAAACTATCTCTCTCAGAGAGGTCGGGAACAAAGGTAAGTCAATTTTGGCTTTGGTATTAGGTAAGATGATTCTTACCTAGTGTGCCAATAAGTGTTGTACGTCCCTATGGATATTGTGACTAGGGAAGCATTGCTCAAAGGCACCGAATAGATAGGAGCGCTGTCAGAAGTTGCCACTTGGTCGCCAGTACGTGTTTCAATTAGCACATGTATCAAGTCAGGATTTTGCTTCACTCACTCAAAAAGTTGAACCTTCAACGCCAGTTTGTACGAATTCAGCAACTTACACTCAATAAATTCTGTAGAATACTCCAACCTATTCTCTCCAGAAAACGTTCAAACTAGTTGTTCTAGTGGAAAAAATGTGAACATGTTTACTGTTGCCGATCGAAGACCTTTGGATAGTTAACACTACTCTGGTGTATTCGCGTCACGTCTACAATTGGTGGCGATCCCACAAAATACTATGCCTGTGAATGATTGCTGTGGCTCGTCCATAACAGGAATGATCTAGTGGTGATCAGTTTTTAATTTTACGCACATGGGTGTCCACATTAGCATCAAAGCACTTTTTTGTGAATTTGCACTTTCACGGCAAGCACTCGAATCGGACTTACAGTTAAACAAAACCACCTGCCCACAGTCTTGTCAGTAAACCAGACAAACGTAGTTTCCGATGAGGCCCGTTGTGAGCCGCATGAATGCAGTCTATTTGCTGCTTTGTCTTGTTACAAAATGAACTGAATAGTTCTTCCTATCTTCCTCATGACCGAGTAGATCGTCTACCATGGAATTCAGTCCGGCCAGCCGGAGGCCTAGTGGAGATGGTGAGACGGCGATTGCGTTACCGACCCCTGGAGTGTCCACCAGATGGGAGCTATTCGAAGTGCTTGAGCCGGACCACTGATCTTCGTCGGCTGACAGGGATGGCGGTTGGTTAGAACTGAACGCATGAACCCCAGGATGTGATGCCCATTCACATTGCATCCAACAATGCTTAGAAGAAACGGGTACGTCCCCAAACTGAGGCTGAATAGGCAAGGATGTGAGTAGTAAAGAAATTAGCCACGCGGTCTGATTGACAGCACGAGTAAGCGGCCACAAAGCGATCTATTTTTCTGGGTGCGTTAGAATTCATAAACAATCAAGAGCCAGGTGATTTTAGACATTTAGCCTTGCAGGGGCTGAACTAAATGATAAATTCACTGAGTATCGTGGGGGAAACGTCAACCATTTTAAAGCCACCTGCTAATTGGAAGTTTCGTAAGGTTTTGGTGAAGTAGGTACATAAACGCATTTACACATGCCCGAAATGAATACGACCTAGTACCTCGAACTGATGATAAAATGGTGCGATGTGTAAAAACGTAGGTGGAGGATTGAAATGAACGGACGAGAGGGTGAGTTGAATATTATCATCTATGGAAAAGCAGCTTCTACGAAACTGCATCGGAAAGTGTCACGGACGTTCTTATCATGGTAGAACTGGATGGCATTTGACCGCTGATGAGCTTTGTGAGTCTACTGACTGTTCTACTGGTGACAAAGTCAAAATAATCATGGTTGATAAGGGTTTTGCTCTGGGTGGCCATTTTCATGAGCTTCCTAGTCACCGCTCTGTGAGAAGAACGAGTCTTCAAGATCTGCGTGACGGTCACATGGTTACACTTTACAAGAAGGCAAAAGGTAGCAGCCCAATTATCAAGTACCGTTTTTACTGATAACGGTATATCATTGGTTAACAATGATGCTTAACTGTTATACGACTTAGTTTCACTAGTAGTCTTAAACACGCAAAGTCGGGATCTCAGCATTCTGCAAACAAACAACTGAACTGCAAATAAGCTTAAGATGTCGTTAATAGATATTTGTTAGCAATCAATTCTGGTGCTTTACTGCCACGTTCCTGGGTTTTTGCGCTCATGCAGTTAGGGTGTCCATTTTTCCAAAGCAATATCTGACCACAACGAAACGGATGAGTACCCAGTGAGAACATTAACAAAACCGTTCGCCGAATTTCTACAGCTGCCCAACAAAAATCAGACTCTTGATTTAGACTGTTGAGTCCCATGTTCACGCTTGGGATTACTGCAAAGTTTGTACACAGACAAGAACTTCCAAATCCACGACATTTGTATCGATAAGATGTCACGTCACTACTGCACCATCGTTGGTTATTCAGTGTGCGATTCCCTTGCAAATATGTCGCTGGATTCGAACCCACGACTTTTGACGCCTACTCTCCCATATTCAATTTGTTACGCAGCTGATGAGACAGTGCCTTCTGTGTTGAAGCAACAATGCCCCAACCAGCGACTTCTGACGTGTTTTGCTAGTGTTTAGCTAGAGGTCCACCAAATAATTAGTTTACACTCACCGGGGGGGAGGCGGGTAGACCTGTTCTAATTGGCTGATGAGAACCCATTAGCACAATAGTCCACGACCGCTTTTTTCGGGCATTTTAATCTAATCCCGGGGGCAATCTAATTTACAGTAGCGGAGCATAAAGCCGAAGGGGCGAATATTGACCTTATTGCATTTGTTGCCAAAAAGTAGAGGTTGAGGATGCTAGTAAGCTTAGTTTATCTCGGATTTATTGCCAACAGTTCAGGGGCTACTTCGAAAGTTGTACATTCAATTGTGTATTCGTTTCGATTCCTTGGGAAAATCCTCAAGTATATGCACTCACCTCAAACATGCCCTGCTGAGCCGATTTGGATGAATATATGCACTGTTTAGTCAGGCGATGATGCCTCGAGACCCATAAACGATGTCGTGTCGGGACTGTTGTCCGTCTCAAAACCTTTGGTTGCCACTGTGCCGTCTTGATGTGCTTTTTATCCACGTTTAAAGGATCAGATTTACAGATGGTAGTGTTCGGCTTTGTCCGTGGTGAAGAATCATGAACCAAAGAGCTGAGTTGAAATATTTCACCATCCTTCTGATTACCATCGTCTGGTGGGTGTTCAGTGTGTAATGGTGTTTGGTTCCGTTTGAGCATAATGGTTAAACGGTTCTGCTCAGTACAATGAAGAACTGTTAGCTCAGGACTGAGGGAAATGATTGGTTGCTGCGCTCCGAATCTAGCCCTTTCCACAGCACAAATGTTCGATTGTGATTTACGGACCTGGTCTGACGTGCCCACTGTGAGACAGTTTTCGCAATCTTTTGTGATAGATGACCGGCAATGCAACGTCTGTGCAAATTCTGCTGTTAGCAAGCGCGGTTCCGTCATGGTCACCATGCTGACGGGATTTGAAGACTCACACCTGAAAACAAAGTCGGATTACTTGTTAAACTGTCCACAGGGCGCATTGTCAAATCAAGCAAACACGGGTTCGAAACAGCGAGTGTAACTCAGCAGCGGTTATACCAACATTCTGTATAGAGGTCGAATATTTCGATATGGTCAAGAACGACGTAGGTTTGGAATCACGTCCTCCAGCTTTGCCTCCGATATCAATAGGCATACGAGCAGATTACCAAACCGAACAGTCACATTAAGACATACTGCAACCAGTCACTCCATGTCTCTTCAAAACACGTCGTGGTAGCATTACCCCCATTTTCACTGAACCTGACTTTACAAATATTTTTCGCATCTACCGTGAAACTTCTGATTAAAACAATATCCAAATATAAGTGATTACGCGGAAAATACTTCAGAATGTCTGAAGCGTTAGGCCTGTGATTACAAGGTAGCGCAACTGACTAGCACACTAGTTGGCAAACAGGAGAGTGGCCAGCAGAAATACCAATCAGCCACAAGTCACCTACGCTGTGTATGTGATCATCAAATGGCAGATACACGTAGCAGCACATAATCCTTTCACGTAGGACTTGCTCTGCATTTATTTCGGAGATCACCGGAATATAACTAGAACTTAACATACCCGTGCCAAGTCAAACTGATAACGACTGCACAACAGCTTGGTATTGTTTCAATAACAGGAAAAACAGATATTAGTAATGCGTGCGAGCACATGTATATGAGATTAATATGAACGGTCACACACGTTCAGCACGGTGCTTCCCGGTAGTTAAACATAGAAACATGTGTTCAAATTCAAGATGACGGCCAAAGCGACCTTCATCTGGACATAATTATGCCGTCAGTGATGGTATTCAAAGAAAAAGAATAGACAGCAAGTAAAAAAAAGCCAAGCGGACGTTACATCCCATTAACACCTTCATTACCTATTCCAACCAAACATCTTGGACTCCTGAATTGTTCAACTGTATCTGTTCATTTGGCACATATTTTGTTGTTTCCGCATCAGATAAATAATCATTTCTGCCCTCTGTGTTCTGGATCGTTTCTACGACCCGGTTACCAACCTCCGTGAAACCAACGCCATAATTCACAGTGAATGAACAATCAATGCTCTTGAGTGCAAACCATAACGTGCAGTTTTACCCCCCACCCCCGGATATAGCTTGATTAGAGCAACGAAAATGGAGTCGGTATGGTCAAGGCATAATAAGTGAATGAAAGCAGAAAGACAAGTCGCGGTCAGCACTTTGGAACGGACACGAGAGACTTGGAAACTACACTCATTCACTCAAAACATTATATGGCAGTCGTCGTGCGTCTCAGAATGCTATAACTAAATAGCCAGTCAAACTCCTCGTTGAGGGTGACCTACTCAGCACTTGTACCAGTTAGTATGCATATCATGACTTGCGTGCGAGCCGTCGGCCAAGATTGACAAAACAGGGTGTAAATGTCACTAGGTAAATGAACCCATTCCCAAATGAGTTAAACAATTAACAAGTCAGTGTGTCGCAGTGACTGTAAAACCGACAAACAGCTTCATCGACTGAACAACGTCTCCGAGGCAGCACTCCAGCGACGTATTGTGCATCGTTTGCGTCATAGAAATCATCTGCGCAATATGTTTTGCGAACATTCTGTTCAATAAGACGCTGATTTCCTCATTGTTAAAAGAAGGTGTGACTTGGTCACCAACCGGTCTTCGATATGGTAACCAAATTTGAACCACAAATGTTTGACGTGTGTGTACATTATCACATGATCATGGATATGTGAAGAATAGGCAAACACGCGACGAGAAGCTTCCAGCATTGCTTTTTCCTCTTCAAATTCAGCTCAGTATTCCCGGAAAACGGCGTAACATGTTACTCAGTGATCTCTTGAGTTCAGGAAAAAATAATGATAATCTTTTTTAAACATTCTGGTTAGTATACGGTACAACTGTAGCGAAAAGGCGGGCAATAAAGCACAATCTTTATTGTTCAAATCGCCAGTCACATGCAACACGCGCCCTCCCGTTTATGAGTCATAATTCCAATCCACAACACCCCCCGGTTTCCGTTCACACATCGTGTGCACTTCTAACCGGTTTACGTGCGTGACCGGTGCCTTCTATCGGAGGGTTTTTCGCTTGTCATTCCTCGTCTGTTTGTCCGATTTCGTTGCGCGATGACTCGTCCGGCTGCTCGTGCTGTCCGCCATCCACCCAATGTTGGCCTTGACCGTATTCCAACATCGTGTCGAGATGTTCCTCTAAATGTTGGAAAAACCACGCCTCCGATCTGGCCGTCTGTCGTATTTCGCCT
>QNGE01001154.1:49176-61860 GCA_008508345.1 Paragonimus westermani
CGAAAACTCGCACCTTCGACCTGACAATCCACCACACAACCACCGTAAAATAATGTGGACAGCCTGGTAATGAGAAACTGCAGTTATTCCCGTCGTAATCCAACTACCGTATACTTTTCCAATTTTTCTCAACAGAATAACGACCGGGTCACAACAGCGTCTCACCGCGCGGCTAATCGAACTCAGTGACGTGAATGTTGTTTGGTGGAGTTTTCTCTGATGTGAGTGCATTCAATGACGCGAAGCAGCGAAAGCCGTAAGAAGACTGTCACTTACAGCTTGGTTGTTTCTTTGCAAGTTGTAGGCACTTTGTTGCTGTGTTTGAATATAGACTTGGTTATTTTTAGTAGTTAGGTCCCTTCCTGTCCCCTACTTTTCTTTACTCCTCTCTTCCTACACAAGGTTTGGTTTTTCTTCTTCACGTTTGTATGGCAACTAAGCATCAATGGTTCACACTGATGTATTGCTATCTATGATGATGACGTACACGTCATTTGTGACCTAGTTTTTATTCCGTGTCGCTCAGTTTTCAACCAAGCTGTACGCATACAATCAACTGTACTGGTTACTCTTGAAGGTTCAAATAGTATCAGAACCTATCCTAATTCAATTTTTATCATTCTATACAAAGGTTGGCTTTGGCATTGGGACATTCCGACGTATTAGGTGAAGACAGAGTCAATAGTATTCGTGACCAGAGCCAGTCGTTGTTATGAGAACAGCGTAGCGAGCAAGACCTGTTTCCTGTGTTCGATCATCAAGCTAATTACAACACAATAAGTATGAAAACAGTAGCCGATGTAAGTATAAAAAAATCGGCCAACAAATGTTACGGACTGCAAATTTGTTAGCCGTTACGCAATCACTGTTCTGAATCGTGAGCCTGATTTGTTGAAGGCCAAGGGAGATCAAGTGGCTGCACGAATGTTTCCTGAACGCAGAATTACGTTGTTCTATATAATCTTACAAGCGATAATACCAAATGTGTAAAGATCAGACCCCCTAATTTTGAAATGCATGAACGAGGCCAGATCCCTTTCTACTGAGCTGTAATATAAGGAAATAACATTGTATCGGGTGTTTGAATACTTTGGTGTCGCCTGAGCATATGTGAATGCACGTTGATCCTACGATGCGCTGGTTTCATACAGGACCGATAGGAGCTCGTACGGTTAACTTTTGGTTGTGAGGCCATCAGGAATTGGTGTTACGACAGTCGTGTTTTTTATAACTGGTTTTTCAAAAATTGGAATGTGTGACCATAGGTTGAAATGAGACTAGAAAGTACGAAATAAATTTGATCGATTCAAACCGCGAAAATTGCAGTTCCCGACAACATCCCATCAAGTAATATTGATAGTATGTGAATACCAAAATGTGACCAATGTCTGAAAGTCCAAATGTGTTCAGTAGGGAGTGATTGTAAATCTAGAGTTCATATAAGGCGACACTGACTAAACTCACATTAAAAAAACACAAGAACAACATGAACGGATCGAAAATTATACGAAAGCTGACAAACTGTGCGACGCCGTCTAAAAATAAGGGAATGTAAAACCAGCGGTTTGTCTAAAAATTGTCAGTTCCACTAAATACTTTGTACAGTTCATTGCACACATACAAACATGAATGGCCATCATTCTGACCAAATAGTGTTGCCGCTCGAGAGGCAGCTCATTGAAACAACAATGCGGAATGTACTGGTTGAAAAGTTCTATCAAAGTAAGAAATATTCCAAAAGGAACTAGTCAGATGAGAACAACTGATAATAAGGTCTACGTGGGCAAGTCACTGCACATGACGCGGTATCCTGTCAGTTAACGTTCCCAACCAGCGAATTGGGATTCCGCGAAGTCCCAATCGCAGCAAGCGATACAAATAGAATTTGACGCAATCATCTCACTAGACATAGGATAACTGACGAAGACGTCGATGATCAAACGTAACAGATATATTGAACCAGATGGGGAACAGACTGTAAGTGAACACATAACAATGGTGTCAGACTTGAAACGTATACACACGAGGCAACTCAAATACGCAAATGATGAGGGGAACTGAGAAACACTCACCCTGCAGTTTGATGCCAACAATGTAGATTCTGACCATTCCGATCAACCCAAACCAGGCTCCGAACCCATCTGTATCGTTTGTATCCTTGCTCTGCATCCAGCTCTGCAATCCGGTATACTGGCGTCCATACGGGAGAACTAGTCAGCAATGCTATCGGAGATGATATGGTTAGACATTTATCGTTGACAGGGTGTGAAAAATACGGACGATTTGATACTGGAAAAACAAGACTTGCCCATATTTTGTCTACGCCATCGGATGTGTCATCTGAGTACAAAATAACAGTTCACGTTGTTCACTGGACGACAACAACAACATTGGGTGAATAGGACGAAGATGGTGTACACGATACCAGCCATTGTAAGGTGACCATGATCAAATCGTTGCGGAACTGATCTGTGCGGTCATGGACAGTGCAAACTAGGTACTGGGATTCCCAACTCGAGTGTTGGCGAACAATACCGGTGATTGGGATGGATGGGCCTTCAGCTTACGGAGTAGGAACATTCGTTCTACTCTCTTCACCGTTATAACTCATAACAGAGTGAGCTTGGAAAAGAATGCTGTGAACAATAAAGAAATGTTCACTTCAAAATAGTCTTTATAACGGTGCCGAGGTCACAGTGGTAGCTTAAGCACAGGCCGTGAATAAATGACAGAGACCGAATTCTTATCGTCAACAAAAACAAAGCGAAGTGAACAGGCTCGTTTTCAGTTAATCAATAGCAGAATAAATATATGGCGTTAATATGACAAATAATGTGTTTGATGAACACGCTAGTCCAAAGATAGTTTGGCAACTTCCAACTCAGTCCACGTTAGCCTTATATTTAAACTAGAATCTCAGTCCCGTCCGGGGAGTACTCATTCGATGCCGATATCTTCAGCGAAAAAATCCATAGGAACGGACAGAATATCAGATTCAGTAGCTTTGCTCCACTGAAACAAAAATGAAATTTCGCAAACCGATTAGCCGATAAAGCCAACAGAATATGTAAACAGGATGTGATTTCTCATGAATTGTCTTCCCTGTGCATGATATTCCTGCAAACATGGCCAATGGATCGGTTTGTAGATATGTAGCGCAGAGTGGAGTATAAAAGTATCGCTAACGGAAAAGAAAACCATACCTTTCGTGACGATTAGGACACGTTGGGAGGCGCATCTCTTAGCGAAGCAGCCAGGACGCGTCACATCATGTGGATCGGCCTGTCCATCTTGGTTCTAGGGCAAACGATTAAGCGTTTGTTCCGAAACAATCAGTAGAAGACTCGGTAGCGTTGGCTACATACTCTACTACGCTGTCAAACTACGCGTTTATTTTAACTCTACACCAGTATAGCTTCTACGACTTAAAAATAAGGTGCCTATTTCGACTGCATTTATCTGTGTACACTCACCACCTTAGTCCCGTGAAACCAGTTAAGTGGGCGGCATGACCAGACCTTATTCATGGTATCACCGATTCACTTACTGGCGTGACTGTGGCACACTATGTTGATTCTAACCGTTCTGCCAATCCGGCCACTGCATTTCATCCGATATATAGTCACAAGCAATCGAGTGAACTTGTGAGATACCGGATTCCGGTCACGAGTGAAAAGACCGAAATTCGAACGAATAATACACCGTTATGCGCCCGGAGGCGTTTCGTTCAGGCCCCGTGATTGCTATGACCCACCACTTAATTCATGGACGGCCAAACAGCCAAGGTTTCTGTGGCGTTATAATTGTGAGGCAAGCGTATCAAAACTTTGCCTTCGACTGGAGTTTGTGATGTGACTGACCTCATTTGAACCCGTTTTTATTCGGTTCATCTCACCCTGGTTTGATAATGAAGAGCCAAAAAACGAGCTTGCTCGCCTCGTTTAAAATGAATTATCATCAACAGAACATCACTCACAGCTGATCGCAGTTGTTACAGTCACCAAGACCTTTCAGTCAGCCCTATCGAAAATAGGTTGACAGGACAGCTTGTGTGTCTTTTATCCGAGCGATCGGGCAATCAGATCATTACTCACAAGTGAATGTGTTTGAGGGTTTGCGTGTGACAAGTCAGTCGTGCCTAAGATGAGGTCAATGGCGATCAACACGGTTGCTTCCCATGCTGGCCCTAATAGGGATATGCGCTACTAATGAGCCACAATAGGAATAAAACCCGTCTAGCACTTCCTTTCGAAAAGCGCTGGCCGGATAGTCGACGGTAACGCGTCAGTTTCTTGCATGGAAGCCGCTTGTTCAAATACATATGCATGCTTCCATCCAAACTCTATGCTTGGTGAGCTACTCTGGTCAGTTGATTTCATTTTACCCTCACCTGTTAAAAGTTCAATAGATGTTCCCTCATATTCCTTGGCTTACAATAGCGCATTTAACAGAACCAACAGAGAAACACTGCTTCATGCTTTGCGTGTATCTGACTATCAACTACTGCTCTTTATGAGCACTTCATTAACGCTAATCGATTGACTCGCTCTAACACTCAAATTTCGTTCTCCATCGCGTCACCGTGTCCCACGAGGTATAGTCTATAACTCAACTTCCTGTCTCAATCAGATTCCATGTCGATTTTCCATGATACGTTTCCGCTTGAGTATACACTCGGTTTCGTTTCAAGTGTCAAGCGTTGGTGTTGTTTCTTTCGCACCATTAAGCATTTTCGCCCAACTGCCTTGTGGTTTGAAAGTGAACTGTCTATCACAAACCACTCGAAAATGTGTTAGCATTTCAGTTTAACTTG
Source organism: Paragonimus westermani (assembly GCA_008508345.1). Classification (NCBI taxonomy): domain Eukaryota; kingdom Metazoa; phylum Platyhelminthes; class Trematoda; order Plagiorchiida; family Troglotrematidae; genus Paragonimus; species Paragonimus westermani. Next base: position 53,990 of record QNGE01001154.1, read on the forward strand.
CACAGCTAATCAACAACGGGAATATTCTGTTGGGTACCCCTCTGTTCTTGACACTAACGAAGATTTACATTTATTTCTGCCTGCCAATGATCTGGGTATTGCACTCGGTTGGGGGTGAATGCCATTCTTAATATATAAAAAAAATTAGAAAACTAACATTTTAACTGAGTCTTCTTCCGGATCTCTCTTCATTTCAACCAGCGTTACCACCTTCTCTCATCGGAGGTGTAATTAACCTGTTGATTTTCACGACTCGTTGTTCATAATGTCTACTAGGACTCTAAAATAATTGTCATTGTGGGATATTTTATCGATCCGTCTGTTTTCCATCATGTTTGCAACAATTTTTCACACCAAGCGTTGGATTAGCACCATTTAACTCACGCTCGAACAAATCGCTAGATGTACAATCTGATTTGCTTGTTTTCGGTTTTACGTTTTTCCTCGACTCCTTACGTACTCCACTTCTGCACAAAGTCAGTCCTCTCACCGTGAGATGAACTGCGAAACCAAATCACCAGTATTCCCAAACTGATATGTGATTACGATTCTTTATTACATCCCCAAATAATTTTATCTTTGGGTGACTTACTATCATTCGGTCAACTTTCTTGCATTTGTTCAAGACGTGTGTATACTCCTGGGCAAAAGCAGTGCACATGGTGGTTTGTATCGTTTACCCCGCACGAAGGTGAGAAGTACGTTATATAAACGGCAGTTTTCTTCCGATCAGACATGCCACAATTTCACAGACGTGCAATAGCTGAATGCTTCTTGCCAACATTAGATAAAACGATTTGTTGCTGCCACAGGCGTCTCACTAAACATTGTTCACATGATCTTTGATGAATATCAAACGTTCATCAGGTCACTAATTCTTGCCCGTTCTTACATGATGCTTTTACACGTTTATCTGACTTCAGTAGATCCATATTTAGAGTGAGTATCCTTGTTGTAATTCTTTTTAAATTCTGACAACTGATGATGTGATAAAAGAAAGCCAACTCGCATCCATCAGTCAGAGTCGTAGCTCGTACATGGGCAAAACCATTAATGTGAGAGTGCTCGAGGTCTGTGAAATAGATTTCATGGTCGACCCGACTGCCCTCTACATAGATTGCTTCGGTGTTAGTTGAGCACCATACCGGGTTCCATTGAATTGTGCTGAGTCAATGAACGAATGAATATTATATGTAGAAACGAGTGAGAAGTGGTTACCGAGTGAATGACGGATATTCACCGAGTATCGCGTGAACCACGTTCATCGAAACGATGATAAAGATCCGAAAAAGCTTTAGTTACACCAAATGTTTGCTAAAAAATCTGGTAAATTTGAGTAAAGGCATTCTGGTTCACGCAAAAGTGTCTGTCAACTCCGTGCGCTCTGAGTGTTGCACATCATTCTGCCCAAGAGTGGATAGTGAAGACAAAGTATATTCTTCACTCGTTAACGAATCGTAGACCGCAATATACTCGAGGTGATCATGTGGTACGGAGATTACATAGGGAAACTCACTTTTGCTGAACGCGCTCACAACAGCGTCCAAATCGTCCGGATGAAGGAGGCCGAGAAACGGACGCCCTAGCAATTTTTCACCGTCGTTCACCAAACCCAGACAAGCTTGACAGCTGAAACAAGAGAACAGATTCTTCAATATAGCTGTTGCTTAGGTTCATTCCAAACACAATTAACTTCCCTGATTTCTGAAGGTGAAGATAAGGTTCAAACGCTGGGGTATTTGGGTTCAGGCTCAGGTGAGTCCTGCAAAAAGATGCACATGACCTTACTATCGATTCGCCTGCCTGCTTTTGTTGACACAACTTAGCCACGAAATAACGCTCAGGCCCACAAAACCAAGCAGCTGATGCCTTCCGACGGCCGCTCAAGTGATCATTCGCAACACTAGCTACGCTTTTGGGCTCTGTCTGTGTTCGTCGGTCTGTTTACGTTTCTCCGTCTTCGAAAACAGAAGTCTCACTTGAGATCCGGTTCTCAAAAATTCACAAGGCGTCCGGTCCAGACGATATGCCTTATGCCCTTCTCATAGGTGGGGTTAAAGAGCTGATGTCTCCGCTTCGGAAACTCCGGATCAGTGAAGTAGTTCCAGATGACTAGGGTTTGACTAACATAACGCCTACTTTTGGAAGGAGCTAGCGCATTTAGTGTGCCAATCATCGAAAGACAAGCCTGATTTTTATTGCGCCAAGCTTTGCTTACAGTCGTACTTCGTAAACTGAGCGATACGCGTGAACAGCACATACGTAAGAAGCAAACCCGGCCTATACTGCTACATTGGCGAGGTGGTCGGGCTTGTGTACTGTTTTGATCCGGCGGGCTATGCTGACTAGGACTCCTGTCTTTCCATGTGCAACCTTGTCAGACAGGCCAAAGGGGAGCAGTCAGACGAAAAGCAGTTACACTCATAGGATTGTATGTCGCACTACTGACCGCGTAGGAATGCTTAGGTAGTAAGGCACGATCCTATGGGCATACGACAGAACTATATATATATATATATATATATATATAGATAGATAGATAGATAGATAGATAGATAGATAGATAGATAGTTGCGACCCTGCTGTCTTTCATATCATGAAGAAGGGGGTTAGAAAAGGTACCCTCAAACAGAGAGCACTCCCATCGCCGAACGGTTGACCGTGACCGCCGGCGTATTATCCAATACGGTCGAAAAACATCAGATATCTCTCAAAAGCCCGATGTATCTTCGAGTACATCCGCTGCGCGCAGCAGTGTTCAGAATCAGACATTATTGTCTTATTCACAGCGCCCTCGGGCTAGGCAAGCTTCTCACTGTCAAGTGAGTCAGACTCTTGAGTCATTGACTCCGGGTAGGGTCCCCCAAGAAAACTCTATATCCTGTTTTCTCACAGGTCAGACTTTTGAGTCAGAGGCTAGGGAATGGCTCCCTCAAGTCAACCCCTTTCCGCGGCATAAACGACCGGGAAGTAACAGAATTTATCGTTCTCTCGACAGTGACATTACTAACCGACCGCGACTTTCTCCTACTGTTTTATCCCCTATTCCTTCTGTCTTCAATGTGCCTTCGGGCGATAATCGTTTTCTGAGGCCAAGACAACTGGTAAATATTGGCGCCTTTAATGTCAGCACTCCGACAAGTCGGTCAGCAAGCTGCTCTGGCAGGTACTCTCTCAAGTCTGCAGCTTGATGTGTGCTGTGTGTCGGAGACGCGAGTCTACGATTCTAGCACAGTTATCCATTTGAGCTCACCTCTAGATAGCTGTCGATCCAAGTGCTTCTGTCTCAGGGTTTCTGGTGACGCCGAAGCTGAATCTCGCGGTCAATCTGGAATGGGAATCGTACTGAGTTCCCAAGCAGAGCAATGTTTGCTCGATTGGATCCCAGTGAACAGTCGCTTGTGCGCTGTCAGACTCAATACATCGGTAAAAGTCTGTCGACGCAAATCAGAAAGGCGTTGTTTATTCATTATATCGGCGTACGCTTCGACAGAAAGTTGTCCGGATGCTACCAATGATGCGTTCTATAAGGCCCTCGTTGACCTTCTGAGGCAGTCTATACACTCAGACATAATCGTACTAGCGGGCGGTTTCAATGCTCAGCTTGGTCGTCTTCCTCCAGATGAGAAGCGGCTAGGAGATCACTGTACGCTCACACTGTGAACAGTGCGACAGTACATGGACAACTGTCTCGGGCGTTCATCACTTCTAGTGGTGTTCGTCAGCGGTGTCCGATTTCCCCCTTTCTGTTCAATTTCGTCATGGACGACATTCTGGAGGGGGCGCTTCGTGAATCCAGTGAGCTTGGTGTTGAGCTTTTTCCCAGCGCAAGATTGACCGACCTGGAGTACGCGGACGACATCGTCTTAATAAGCCCCTCTGTCGAAGACATGCAGACCATGCTGAACAAGGTGAGTGACCGGGCTGGTTTGTATGGAATGCGCATCGCACCTCCAAAGTGCAAAGTGCTGCTTCAAGACTAGCGCATTTCCACCCCTACTTTCCTTATTGCAGGTAATCCGCTTGAGACTGTGGACAGTTTCGAATACATGGGTAACACTATCTCGTTAGCCTGTACTATTGCTGATGAGATATCAGCGAGGATAGCAAAGACACGAGTTGCCTTCGCCAAACCGCGTCATCTGTGGCGTCGAAAAGACATTCGGCTGTCGCTGAAAGGAAGGGTATATAATGCCTGTGTGCGTTTCATTTTGCTGTATAGTTCGGAACTGTGGCCTGTTCACAGGGAAGATCTCAACAAGCTTGCTGTGTTTGACCATCGTTTGACCATCCGTCAGTTGGCCCACGTTAAGTGGACTGAGCGCGCGAGCAATGTGGCAGTTCGCCGGCGCGTATTCCGGAACGCTCGAGCTGCGCGATCAGTTGGTCAACTAATTAGGTTGCACAGCTTGCCATGGTTGGGTCACATGCTCCGAATGCCAGCTGGGCGTTTACCGTACCGGGCATTATATACTGAGGCCACCAACAGTTGGGTAAAACCGCGTGGTGGTCAAGCAACAATGTGGTTGCAAAATATGAAGACCTTGACTGTTCCATTGATCAAAGTGGGCAGGTATGGCCTGCCTGGCTGGGTCCCTCGTGATCACACAAACCGCTTATTAGATACGCTATCCGAGATGGCGGTGTGTCGCAGTCAATGGCGCACCTGTATCCATACCATTTCTAGTTCTTCCGCCTGGTCTTCTTTTTGTATTTGTCGACCTTCTTAGTAACGTTTCTTTATAGAATATTCCACGCCACTGTTGAGTTAAGCGGCGGCCCGAGCCACAGTACCTCTGGTCAGGCTCATGGCTGTTATGATGATGATGATGAGAAGCATGCTGGGTTTCGCCCTGGCCGTGGCTGCATTGATCACATCTCCACACTCCGCCAGATGCCTGGTCTGTTCAGATAGGACACCGGCAATTGTTGTCTTTTTAGACATCGGATGGACCTTTGATCCAGTTGACAGATAAGCACTCCGGAACTAAATATCGAGGAACAATGTGCGCGAGAAGTGTGTCAACATTCTGAAGGCAGCATCCTGCCAGATCTTGGGTCGTGCGATGGCTTTTACTATCTCACTGCCGATTTTCTGCGTCTCAAGTGGGTGCATCACATTCGTCCGGTCTCCATATTCTATTGAACATTGCAGTATACGACATCCTTATGTGTGATAGACTGTGAAAATGATGACGTATAAGTGTTCCCAAGTATTATGCTGTTAGCCCTGGGATGTACGGACGACATTGATCAAATCAATGAGTGTTCACAAGGGGCTCATGACATCAAAGACAGACTAGGGACTTCAGTTCATTAGTTTGGTATGGCCTCCGCACCTTTTAACCACGACGTGCTGTTACGGGAATGACAGGACTGTGCGCCTGCCCTCATTATTCAGAATGGACTGTTAGAGGTATTTGAGAAAGTTATGGACATCAGAGGTTGAATCAGCGCCCGTGCAATGTCTGACGAGATCAAAAATCGTATAGATAAGGCTCGGACGACGTTTGGTAGCTTACGTCATCTGTGACATCAGCGTGATCTCGTGGTTGTATGACAGTTAAGGATCAGTGAAGACCACTGAGGTATTACTGTTTATAAAGATGATAATGATGATCGCAGCCTTTGTGTGGGAGGCCGAGCGTACATTGTAACAGCGGTCCTGTTGTATGGCTGCCACACTTGACCCCTGCTCGCGGTCGGTGTCCCCGAGGCACTAACAGTGTGTAGGGGGAACACTGTTTTCTAATGGACGTTGCCTTTTCTGTTCGTAGAGTGACAAAGCAGTCTGATTGTTTTTATATCGCTAATTAGTATGAGCTTCACAATAGTAGTCGTCCACGTGGTGTGAGTAAGAAATGAATCAACCGCTGAATATGCTTATACTGTTTACAGTCACACTGCTAAAACCCGAAGCGTCCTTACTAGGGTTCAGGGAAATTATGTGTAGTGAAGCCATGATATAAATTAGCGGTAACTTTAACGATCGTTCAATAATTTCCGTGGAAAGTTAACGGTATAAGCAACACACAGTCTGCTCAAAACGCGGTCCAGTACTCAATTAATCATAAAATTTTTAAAAAAACGTTTGACATGGCGTACCGCCACCAAAAAAGCGGTGTGCCTACCTGCCTCGGGTGGACCTCACCACCAGTTGTGTAACATCTAAACAGGTAAAACATTGGTCTGCGAGCCGTTTAGCTGAAGACAGGGAAAGGATGTCGGATAGGTCAGCGTCCCAGCTGAGCTGATCCGGCATATCAGGATTCGGGTTTTCAATAGGCTCCAGAACTTCATCTGGGTTTCTCATTATTTCCGATTCTGCGACAGTATGACACGAGACGTATTTTTCCTGGAACTTTGACCCACGTCTTCTACGTGATCGTCCTCTTCCTGATCTAACCGGAACCAATAAACGTCCGTTCATAGAAAAAGGCATGTGGGGCTCTGGTGTAAAACTGTCCAAGTAAAGTGGAACCGAATCGCTTGGCACTTCAGCTGAGCTGAGGTCCACTGGTTGAAGAAGACACAATTTGAGTGGAGTTTGACGACGGTGGGTGTTCGACGAGTAGTAGCTTATCGAGGACTCGGGTTCTTCTTCAGATGAATACCGTTTGTCCGACACCAGATCCGTCTTTGGCACTGCTAACGTGTTCTCAGGTAATTGATGGATCCAAGAATCAACCGAACTCGCTACTGGTAGCTCAATAACCGTTGTGGCCCAACAGTAGTAGATCTGTTACAAAAAAAATGGAAAACAGTAATTGTGTATAAAGACTATAAACATCGCACCGCATTTTCAAAACCACGTGCACTTTTCATCGATTATAAGGTCCTCTAGAGATGTGACGTGGGGCTCATAAGCAGGTTAACTAGATAGACTTCTTTTCGGCTTACCCTACTGGCCAGAAGGTTGATCATTTTGAATGTGACTCAATTTTTTTATCAATCGCCAAGTGTATCGTTACTTATGAAAATTCCAACCCATCCCACATTACCGGTGTGTAATGAGGGATTTTGTTTCTATATAAATTGTACAGCACCCACAATTGATCACAGCTATCGCATTCCCATATACATTTCAGTCAGCCCCTTTCGAAAACAAACAGTAAGACTCAAATTTCGCTTTCGTTAGAGTTCCTTAACAACCGGCACTATGTCTTCATGAAGCAATCTTGTTCACCACTGTTTCCTTGACCACGACCAAATTATCATACCTGAGCGTTCAGCAACATTCGCTCGTAAGTAATGATCAGGTTGCCCGATCGTCTCGATAGCGGATGCAGTAACCGTCCTGTCCAATCGATAACGCCACGGCTAAGACTCTCTCCAAGTTAAAATCAGATATTTTTTGATTTTTTTTAAGCGATCTTTTGATTACTCACACTAATGATAGGCTATAACAAGAGCGAAAGTCGAGTCTAGTGCTTCTTTTCGAAAGAAGCTGACTGAAATATCTATGGGAATGCGATCGCTGCGATCAACTGTTANAGAGCGAAAGTCGAGTCTAGTGCTTCTTTTCGAAAGAAGCTGACTGAAATATCTATGGGAATGCGATCGCTGCGATCAACTGTTAAATAGACTGGAATCAAAAACGATGAAAGTCGGTTAGGCCTATTCCGCTTAAATCTCAATTGTTTACAGAATCGGACGAACTTGCGATTCGGTCCTCTCCTCATATACATTGTAGAGACTGGACCTTGACGTGGTGTGACGGCTTGCGTATCTCTATGACCTTTTGGGCTAAACTGGACAGAGTTACTCATACCAGGCAGGCCAACAGGTAGAGGTCTGACAAACCACAGTCTCCTGGTCCTCCAGGTTGGGGGTTGGAAGATGGTTGGCATCTCTTCCTGAAAAACGTACCA
>QNGE01001154.1:64560-152654 GCA_008508345.1 Paragonimus westermani
ACGTAGTCATTTTCAGTAGTTAGGTCCCTTCCCGTCCCCTTCTTTTTCCTTCTCTCTTTCTATATAGGGTTTGCTGTTTCTTCATGGTTGTGTGGCAGTTAAGCATTAGTGTTAACCACTGATGTATTGCTGTCTATGATGATGATGGTGAGAGATGGAGATTAGAATAGTCTCAAAGCGCATACAAGCAGAGATTGGACAGCCAACCGATGCTCAGTAGAGTAGTTTGGTGATAAGTTGTTGATCCCATGGCACCTCGGAAGCAGGAGGCCGACCGTGAATCTAGAGAGTGTGGGAGAACATTAGCTACTAAGCAGGGTTTTATAGGATGTTCACGCTCAACGTGGCCACCAGTCACAGTAGGCTGTAGACTTATTTGGGCCTTCGATGAAGGGCGGTTTAGAATGTAGTAACTAACTACTCAGGTCCCAAAGCCTACATGAGTCAGTTCGCAACAGATGGACACGTTCGGTTCACTTAGTATGGCGGTAGGACTACCTACAGGTGAGCCATTCTCATCGCTTACACGAAATTGATTGCTTATGCAACCCTGGCTCAGGGAACCAACTTGTTCGATTCATTTGTTTCAGTAGTTTTATCGCCTATTGCGTGTAGCTTATGCGCTTGTAAATACGGACCGTCTCATCTACCCCTTTAACAAAATTCAACAAGTATACTACATAATAGGTGAGACCTTTGATATGGGTGCCCTAACTGCCAATTACATTCAGCTATGACATTCGAAAGACTCGATCCATCATGAAGAAGATGCATTTAGTTGAATCTACAAACTTTTTTGTATACGAGGGAGCCCGGAGTGTGTGGTCAACAGGGAGGTTTTTTGAAAGGCACTGAACTTTTGATCTATACCGAACTAGGCAACCGAAATAAGCGGTTTGGCATTCCACATTTTAAAACAATACCAGACGATGAGCACTTTATCCGGTGATCACCTGAACAACTTTCAAATTTGAAGCTGTTTGAATGGGTGCAACCTATAAGGAGAGGTCCAATGCTAAACGAAAAAAAGGTTGCACAACTGTGTTATTCACATCTTTAAATTAAACGATAAAACAAAAAGGTGTTAGGTCAGTGATGCAAAAACGGTCTCACTCCAAGTTTCGTCTCCCTACTCAAACTGCATCAGGTTCTACAATCCTCCTCATTACAGGTTGAATACGCCCACTTGAATTCGACTAGCCTTCAAGCGAACTTACCCAATTTGAGCATCGTATCGAGTAATACTCTATCTGATGATGCTGAACCTGGTAAGGATTCGTAAGTGTTAACTATTCAACTGCCCCTGTCCAGTATACGCTGAGTATCACTCAAAACCGATCGCAGCTCTTGCACTACCATAGGTTTTCTAGCTAGCCTCTTCCGAAAGAGAGAGAGGGTCGAAATCAAGTTTCGTTTTTTTTGTTGGAGTTCTTTAGCACCTGAATTTAAATTCAATCTGAATCCAAGAACGGTAATCTTGTCGTTTGTTTGATTCCTCATCAAAGAAAATATGTGCACAGTTCCCGCTTCTGTTACAAACAGTAGTCTTCTTTCAACGGCCAAAACCTTTCAATAGGAACCTTGCATGTGAGTACCCCTCGGAATTTTTGCAACTTGATGACAACAGGCATTCATGTTGGCAAAAACTACACCCTTGCTGATTTTGCCAATGCACCTAATTTCAATTAGCAATCAGCAACCACACCAGCATTGCCTGATCCTAGTCGTCCATAGGTGGGGATACCGAGAGAAATCATTCGAGAAGATCTACTCTAAAGACAAAGTATAAATTTATGAACCGATAACAATAATACCAGCAATAATTGTACAAATGTTAAGTGACGGATACATCATCATCATCATAGACAGCAATACATCAGTGGTTAACACTAATGCTTAACTGCCACACAACCATGAAGAAACAGCGAACCCTATATAGAAAGAGAGAAGGAAGAAGAAGGGGACGGGAAGAGACTTAACTACTGGAAATGACTATGCCCATATTCAGACATTCAGCATCAAGGTGCCTACAAGGTGCCTACAGTGTTAAAATAAGTTATATTTCCGTCCTTCAGGGGTCACTCCACTCCGCTGCTTTTGATGAAACTGGCTTTCCCAACAGTTATGCAACTTTTTTTTAAATTTTTCCACCGTGGGCGCTTTTGCAACCTCATTGGGCAACCTATTCCACGTGTTCACAATACTTCGTTTTACATCCCACTTTCTTTAGCAACACGCAGTTGCCCCTCAGAGGTCGTCATTTTCACCATTCTATCGGCTGACCCATGAAGACATTGATAGTCCCCTTACCATTCTGTATAGTTCAATCAGATCCGTACTTTGGTGTAGATGGTGCAGCGTGAACAGACACAATTAGATCAGTCTACTTCATCCCCACCACCTAACGCGTTGTCACGCACTGAACTCTTTCCAAGGTTTGTACATCCTTTTTTAAGTGTGATGCCCATGTTTACATATAGTGCTTCAGATGCGGGCGTACGAAGGCACAATATCGGAGTACCCGCACTTCATCTTTCCCACTGTAAACCGTGGTTCTAAGCATAAACAGTGTTTACCTAGCTCTTATGGAAGCTGAAACACATTGGGCTGAAGGTCAGAAGAAGCCGTCGAACAAAGCTTCTAAGTCTTACTCGCCCAACATTTTTTGCCTTTACTCATTCAACCACTAGTTCGTGTCAGTTCCTGTCCCCCTACGGAATAGTAGTTGACGTTTGTTAGTGTTCAGAAGGAGATCACAGTTTGTTAACCACTTCGCTATTCGGTCAGGATCTCGCTGGGACTGGCACCTCTTCGTGACTGATCCGAACAGCGTGATATGATCTGTAAATAAAATTCAGTATGAATCTAATCTCACGGCTAAATCATTAACATAAATAAGGAAAAGTAGCGGGCTCAGTACCGTTCCTTGTGGGACTCCGATAAATGAGAAACTGACACTGGACACAGCGTCATGGGTCCGTACTCGCTTGATCCCACTTGTTAAAAAAATTTTAGTTCACTAATAAACCCACGGGCTGACAGATCTGCCACCGGAAGACAGTGGTTAACAGAATCAATGGCTTTTTCGAAATCCTGGCAGCCCATGTCCACTTCCTCATCCCTATTCAGAACAAGCAAGATCTGTAGGGCACGATCTACCTTTCAAAAATCCGTGTTGTGCCTGTGTTTTGGAAACTAGTCACGCGTTCTCTAACCATTCTCTTCAGAGCTCGCCAAGCCCACTGGAAGATAATTGAAAACTTACCTCTTATATACCTTTTTAAACATCGGAATAGCTGCAGCACGCTTCCAGTCATCAAGGACCACTCCTTCACTTGACAGTTCGTTGAAGAATGTTAAGAATGACACTGCAAATGTCTCTGCCATCATTTCTAACACCGCCGAGTGAAACTCATCTAACCCTACTACCCTGTCAGCCCGAAGCATTGCAGTTTCCTTTCTAATATCCTCTTCTGTGCGAAAAACCCTTCCCATACTCTCTGGTAGAACTCCGTAGTCCACTTTAGGGATTAAATCCCTTGATCTCTCTCGTATACAGAGTTAAACATGCCTTCGCCACAGTCGGGAATTGAACTTCCGCCATACTTTCCTAAAGCAACCGTGTTGACCACTGTGCCAATAACCTTATATTAGGCACAACCGATGTCATAATGTTTCTACCTGTGTTTAAACAGCTGGCAATATCTAGCCCACATGTGAGTTTGTTTGTCACATGACAGCAAACAACCTGTAAGATAACAGTTGCTCACCAACTCGGCTGATGTCGCTCCGCGTGGTTCGACAGAACAATCCTCCCCGCCAACTATGGACGGAAAGTCGGATGTAAAATGTTGCTTTCCGTGGCCGCGGCTCCACTCTTTTCTTTGTTGACCGTAAGAATTCCCGCAAGAAGCAGTATGTGCTGCTGACGAAACTCGGTTTTCACAATAACTGAATGGAACGTGGGATGCGTTCGGTGAACTAGAGGATCCGGTTGTACAGTTCAGTAACCGGACGAAATGCGTCGCCTCGGGTGCTCTGGTGCTTCGCTCGGCAAACGTAGCCGAATGCTTGTATGCATCGCAGCTGTCATCTGGGACAGACTGTGATCCAAGATAACTTTTGCGCCGGGAAATCCGGTTATGAATGAACGTCGCAGCTTGACTATCGGATAGATTCGACTCGATCAGGTTATGCAGAGGCGCACCAATGAAGGAAGCCTAGAACAAACGGGTTAAGCACAAAATGGAACAAAGCTCGCATAGTAAACTCATGCAAATGTGATTTGGAGAATTCAATAATAAGCGGGTCGCGTTATGCGTTAGCAATAGGGTGGTCTCTGACAGAGCTTGAACTGAATATACAATGCAAATGCGTCTGGTTTGATCAGACAAAGTACACATTGAAAGTTGTTCATAAGAGTGAGATATAAAACTTTCCAAACGTAACCAAAATGGTGTTCAAACCAAAGGGCCTACTCATAAAAGACCTCCTAAACGAGTCGGGTTAAAGAACAGTCTCAACACACCGCTGTAACTACAGCCAGACTAACTGGCACGAGAGTGTACGTGCACTTCCGGTGAAGTCTCTCGACTCAACCGTCTCATTGATTTAGCCACCATCTTTTCACGAACGATAACATCTGGATATCGACAAATATCTCCGTAAACGCCCCAATGTCTGAAGGGAAACGTTGGGCTGGAAACCAGTATGCATTGAGCAGTGCGGATGGACGAAGTGGAAATACGATATTTCTGTAACGGACTGTGCTATCATGAAAATCTTATCCACCAAAGCTGCACATGTGAACGACACAGAATCAGAAATCACCAGAAGAATGACCGAAAACTAATGATCTTCTCATGAAGCCTGAGGCATGTCCTGCTGTGTTTTTAGATATTCCGTGCTTCTGAAGTGATGGTTTGCAGCTATGCTACCAAAACAACAAACGCCGCTTGATGTGTCTCAGTTTAGTGGCCTAGTTTTCGAATCGTCTCTCTTCACTCCTCGTCAACGTCTCAGTTGACCATTTTATCCATATCAGTGCTATGATGAAGGCGATTTGCTGTTATCGAGATCGGCGTAGGCAGATAGTTCAACAATGTTGTACAAATTGAAGTGCTTTGTTCCCTAGAAGCCTGTATTGTCTCGAAAAATGCAGTGAGAAAATTGGACTGGACTAACCCTTATGTTGGAAACATATCACACCGGTGAACCACGTAGTTTTAGAGGAAACAGTCACCGATACCGAGGTATTTTTTGTACCCTGTAGATGAATCATCAGCAGGATAGACATATTACTGGTACCATTAGCTATAGAACTGACTACATCTTGGTGTACGTTTGTCGGTGTCATCTACAGCATTATACTAGATCAATTATACATTCCGTGCAGTAACTATTCGGTATCCACTCTCAACGACTTCTGTATATTACGTCTGGTTGACGCGTACCTGTGAATGAGGAATTAACTCGTCGTACGCAAAAAAGCCTAAACTGCAGTGGTCCACTATACGCAAACCAAAACGGCGCCTTAACGAGATGGTAATCCATCGTGTGGTTGCTCGGGATCCCTATTCCAATCGGAGTTGACTGGACCCAATAAGTATACCAATCTGCTAAATAGCCTTAGAGGTATGCTATTCTGCCAACGGATCGACATTGCCATCACGCATAGATAAAAAGAGAAGTCACTAGCAAACAGACCTTAAATTCGAAAAAAATGCAAAAAAAACGTTATCCGTGATTTTGTTTACACAAAGCATCCTTATTAGGCATGGTGACGACACATGCTGTAAATTAGTCTTAGAGATCTGATCGCATTCCAAGATCATGGACATTCTCAGTTCCTGCATTGTTTGCAGACGTTCCTCGCAGACCTTGTGTCTGTTGTACCTCTAGCGACTATGGAGTTCACTCCCTTAGTCCTCCACAACCGATCCATCGTGCTCTGAAGATTTCATCGGGACAGTCTCGTTCATACACACAGTGTGATTTTGCGCCACCAGTTGAAACTAAACACATTCAAGTACTCTCAGTCCCTCCAGCGTTGTTATAACATTCTGCTGAAGCACCTGAAGGTAGGAATGTCTTAGATTATAAAGGATTGTGCGAACAGAGGTTTTACCTGTAAGGTTTTCATCTAGAAATAAAGGCTCGATAAGCCATGTTCCAACAAACCTTGTTAGGGTTACGTTGACTTCGGATTGGAGCAAACTGATTGGGGTTGTTTATGTGCCGGAAATCAGTTTATGCACAGATCCATTCAGATAACATATTGCTTCATCGATAAATACGGCAAGGTTCATATCCCTCCAAATAAATACTACGTACAAAATGACTCACTTTTGTCCGTACCCAACATCCAAAGAACATCTAATCGGGCCTCCTGGTGTGAATAACAGCCGAATCTTTTTAGCACCTTGTGTACAGCGGATTTCCAAGTGTTACGTTCTTCAGCGAGCCAACGGATACTCTTCTGATAACTGTTTTCCTCACGTCACGGAACATCGCTAGCAGAACAGCTACCTGCTGATGAACACTGTTCAGTGTAACAAACTGTTCATCGACCTTCGAACAGATTTTCAGGTAACCAACGGCGTACCCATGTGCTTTCAATCTAGTTTGCTAGCGGTCTCCTCCGCACTTCCACCACAGGCCAGATGAATAGAAACCAGTTCAATACACTATCCCGTTCACACATTACCGGCACTTCGTCCTTTTATTTACGTTCTTAGGGTATGCTCTGGTTCCAGTATGATAATTCGTCCCGATCAAATGGTGTGTGGCTATTGTTCGGCAAATGGAACCGCGAAATTTGTGATCCAGCTTAACTCAACCTAACCGCGATAGGATAGACACATAGAACGAGCTAATCACCCAGGCCCCATAAGTCCGACGTGCCTTCGATGAAATGAAAATATCGATTCCGTATCAACATCAGGAGAATTTACAATTACACTCTGCACAGCCCTATGGAGGATAGTTGTGACCAGACACGATGCATTTACAAAGTACGTTACGCTCCTTACTCGGACCATTCCGATCTGTAGACACATGTAGTAGCATGTAACCCTAGGTTGTAATCGCCTAAACAAAACCCGTATGATGCGACTGTTTAATGTCCACCCAAACTAAGAAGCCATCACTTTCTGGACGTACCACTTTTCAGGATAAAGCGAGTCTATCAAGGACAAAGCAGCTCAATCTAGACGAGATCTCTGAACGAGCTTTCCACGCCGAACACGGCACCTATGTGTGTAACCACGTGACACCGTCTAGCGAGTTTGTTTTTGTGCTGCAGATGGATGAGCCTACAGACGTGCGTGACGCGGCTGCGCCCTGATTCCCTTAACGGGCCTGCCAGCTCGCTGACCTACCGCGTATGGTCGGTCTGTACGAACTGCGTTGCGCATCGTCACATTTAACAAACGGTATAATGAACATAGATCCATTCTGATAAAAATAGCGTCATTTTGAATCACCCGCTGCCCCACTGCAAGTTGGCATGATACACAACACATATTGACAGGTCAGACTGAATATCTTCGACGATAATCAAGGAAGTGTTAATGTTTAGCAAATGATTTGAAGGTCCACATCAGGTCATCAATAAGAGGACAGATTGACAAACAGATATTTTTCGGGATATTCCACTCACGTCATTAAATATCCCAACAAAATAAAAAACGATTGTACGGAGTGTAACAAAGACTAACGAAAGATCGACCAAAATACCACATCACTGTACTGACTGTTGTTACGCCAAGCATGAACGGATTAGACGTCGATCTATACTGTTGCTGGGCTATTGAGAGACAGCCTGCCATTTGGGTCACCAACCTTAAAGACATGCTAGGTTAAGGTCAAGGTGCGCTCACGAAATGGAAACACTTCTTCTGGATACACGACACAGGATTACGTAACCTCATTGCGATCGTCCCAGTCGTTACCATACCTTGGCGCTGGTCTGATATTGATGGGTTCCTAGGCGCGCGGTAGGTGATAAGAAAGAATGAGGTCGGATCAACTTGATAGTTTGTCATCCAAATAGATGGGCGGCGCTTGAACCGGTTGCCAATTTATTGATGCTGGTGGCTGAAAAACAAATCTGCTCTAGCGTGATTTCAACAAAAAGTGTTTTCTGTCCGGTGTTATCTTGCGAACGGTTGGCAAGAGTAGCGGCAGTTTAAGCCACAGTGCCTACAGACACGACTCAAAGTTCAGCACGCGTGAGAAATCAAGAGTATTGTTTGTACAACTTCAAAAGCAGATGTTTGCTATCAGAAAATACTTGATGGTGCAGAGTGGGTTTGCTTTTCGTGCACTGTATTACATAACCCAGTCCCCTCAGCAAAATCTCGGCCACTTTCGAAATACTAGACCACCATATCAGTACACCTGTTCACCAACAAACTGAACGAGGTCCAGCATGCAAGTACTCCTGTCTTTATTTCCGTCAGGCTCAACTGGTCGTGGCTTTGGGGCTGAAACTCTATACCTTTGGCCAGCAGAGTGCAGACAGATCAGACATAGATCCAGCATACCTGTAACTTGTTTCGTTCGTTTCACAGATAATCATACAAGTCCGACTGAACGACAGGCCACCAATTCGAGACAGTTGTCAGAGCGCGTAGGGCAAACACAGTCAGTGTAAAAGTAACGACACCAACCAAACTGCGCGCCAAACATGTGCTTTTCCCTCCCCCTTCCAGGTCTCGCCGCTGCCACGTACTTGGACGAGGCGCAGGAAGAACTAAGAGAAGGAAACAATGCATAATTGTAAGACGCTTGTTTTGCTGACTTGTACACCATGTAACACATTGCGCTGTCGTGCTCCTGTTTTTGCATGTGTTGCTACGAATTTGTGTACTCCATTGGGTAGTTGTGAATACGGCTTCCAACTCACCAGTTCTGTGACTAGCTCTCGTACGATCCATTTTCAGTAGGTGAACATTCCGTCCCCTGCTCCGTGAATTACTATCGATCACGTGAGTTCCCCAGTGTGGAATATTACATCAGCCGATCAGCTACGGCAAGCCAACAGACTGACAAGTCTATTCAGACAGTAAGGGTAAAATCAAGCTCAGATCACGCCTGTCTCGTAAAAATGTGCGTGTGTGTGTATCGACTAGGTAAGTCGTTCACATTGTAACATTGACTTTAGATGTTGGAAAGATTTGGCGTCGAACCGGACGGCCTGGAGGAATACGGTCCGGGTGGGCGTGCGAAGGGTCAACGAGCAATTGTTGCGCGGCCGAGAACGAAAGCGTGCGGTTCGCAAGGGGGTCACCGGTGTCCTAGGTCGGGTCGCGATGACGTGACTATATGGCGTTGCAATGTGTGCGGCCGCGAATGCGCTGGCCGTTTGAGATTAGTAGGTCACCAACGTACTCATAGTACACCGTCGGCGAAGAGACGACGAGTACGTTAGGCTCAAGTCAGGGAGGTCATATGAGTATATCCACAATGCTTCTGGTAATGACTGCATCGGCCAAGAAAAAGTTAATTGACAATTAACCCGCTCCCCTTTTCGGAAAATTTGGGTGTCTAAAATCTTCTACTCAGTCATTTCTTCAGCTCTGTTGGTGTACTGTATGGTGAACGGTCTGTCTGATTTTTCGTAGTTCAATGAAAATTTTGTTTTCCGTCCTTATCTTCTCCGGGATGCACTTACCTGCACTCCTATACTGCAATGCTTCTTGTACTATACTTCACAAATATGTCTTCTTAGTTTAGATCTCGTCATTGCAGTCTCTCTCCGTTTAGTTTCCGAGAGATAAGGGTTTTCTTTCCGTACTAGCCAATCAATTGGCTAACCAGCATTGACCGGTTGGGCACAAAGGTCTCACTCACACACCTACCGGTCTTATTCCTTCGGGTTTACATTGGACACGTGGTGTTTGGGTGGAACCGCAAGTGGTGGGGCACAATCCACTCGTGGCAATGGTTTATGCGCAGGCGTCCTTTGGCTTCGGTCATTGTGACAGGCTAATCCGAATCGGAGGCCGCCAACCGGAGGTTCATGGTGCCAGCCACTCCTGAATTTAACACTGTCAAGGGTTGAACCTGACAAGCTTGTACACCTGAATAGGGAAGCAGCGCTTGTACCAAACATAACTAGGCCAGATAGTCGAAGACAACGGCTCCATTGTCTGAGCATGAAGGAGAACTTTTGCTACCTTAACGTTGTAGCCTGGCCTGCTTGCTGTGTTGATCTAGAGAACTATTCGTCACGAGACTGGACCTTGGTGCGGCGTGATGACTTGCGCACTTCAGCGACTGAACGGTGTTATGTTTACACTGACGGAGTCACTCATACGAGGCAGGCCAACAGGTCTGATGAACTACAACCTTCTGAACTTCCAGGGTGTGAGATTGAAGAGAGCCGGCACACTAACAAAGAAAATGGTACTAGTTCTAATGGAGCGCCATCCACCGCCTCTCCTGCGGTACACGCTTTCACGCTAAAGGCTTTGGTTGAGAACCTTAGTCATTCTTTTGTCCTAATCTAGACTTCCTGGAAGTGCTTCAGCCTACAGACAACTACGAATTTTCACAACAATATCAGCCCCATCCTGTATAGGCCGACTGATAGCATAAAACGAATCGTCCTGTCTGCTTCACACAGCGGAATGTATAGGCGAAAACGTGTTAGTGCATGCTACCACTCCATTGTACAATCCAATTCAGCTTCCAGGTCCCTCCCTGGGACAGTCAATCCTAGTAGCACTATCCAGATGATCCTCTTTAGCCATCTAACCTCCGACCTCTGTGGACCGTTGCTCAGGCCTGGAGTCTGGGTTGGCATATGTATTTCCAACGTCTGCATTCCGAAGCAGATAGGTCAACAGACCACTCTCACGCAGACGTTACACTTCTTGAGTGTCGACATCTAACGCATTTCACATACTAGGATTACTGTAACTGGATCTACGGCCTACGAGCGCGTAAACAGATAACAGAATAACGGTTAATGAAACGATGGATAACGGAACAACGGTCAACGGTGGTGAACAACGAACGACGTAGTATACACAACTAATTCGTAACTTCCCGGCCAAACCAACCACCCGAGGCTAACGAATGAACATAGAAAAAAGACCAGCCTCCGGAGAGAGCTGTTTTTCTGTCACTCAGTCCGAAGACAACACGGACACAAAATAGTTCACATTTAAAGGGTTTGTGACCTATCCGAAAACAATGTCAGAGGGTGGACCAGACAACTATCTAGACGGCACAGTGACACTCTAATTGAAAGACATGGGTGCAAGCGAGGTGCTAAAAATGGGCACGAAGGCTGAGAACGCTCGTGAAGGGTGAAGTGGCATATGACCGTGCTGACTGTGAAGGTCACTTCAAACGACAGTGTGTTAGGCCTTTCCAAAGGCGAATAAAACGGTATTTTCGGGGAATCGCAGATCCCCCAACAATTATGCAGGACAGTAATCGAAGCAGGTAACTGACAGTGCTTGCTGTTTTCATGCCTTGTTGGTTATACACTTCAGGTGACTCCATGGCTCTGCTGCCGGCCACACTGGAATACTTCGACTAAAGTTGATCACAAAGACACTTTCAGATAAAAGTCACTCAAATCGATTAACGGTTGATCGTGACTTTCCTGCATCGTTTGGTACGTTCAAAACACTTGAAAAATGTTTCTCAGCATGGTGTATCCTTAAATACAATTGTTGTGAACAGCAGTAGCCCAGATCAAAAATCGGTGTATTACCCACTGTTCCCCCAGACTTGGTAGGATTTTCAGTGACATAGGAGGCAGACTTATAAGGCAGGAGCTCCAGGTACAGTCTCCAAGCCAAGACAACTGACAAACGTTGGTAATTTTAGTGTCCGCACGGGTAGAGAAATAAGCCGGTGGACTTTTCTGATAAGCATTATCTTGAATTTAGAATTGGAATTCTGCTGCCCTTCCAAATAGGCTTCGTTATTTGTTTGAAGCCACCAAATGAGTAGTACCATTGGTGATTCCTCAGGGTCACTGGTGACGACAAGGTAGAACGTCACAATCAAAACACGGTTAAAACGAAAATGAGCTATAGAACAGAGCAAAAATTTCACAGTCGGATCCTAGTGAATGGTAACTCATGTCATCAGATCTAGTATGTTTGTCAAAGTCGGTCGACTCAGACCAGAAAGACGTCGGTTATTTGTTATGTATGCATATGCTCCCACAGGCGCTGTCAAAAAGGCCTTCTAGGATTCCGTCTTTGTTCTTCTGAAATAGAACACACGGTCGGATATCAGTGTGCTTGCTGATCACAGGAACCCACGATTAGCTCGTCCAGAAGAGAGGCAAATGAGTAGTGTGTTCGGTGTCCGACAGCCATGTACTAACAGGGGTAATCAACTGCTGCAAATTATGCACATCTTTGAACATCGAGTTGCGAGTTTCCACACAAAGGTGGCAAGGAGTCACATAGTGATCTCCCTGTGCAATGCAGCCACGGGGACAAGTAGGCTATATCACTATAACCTACCAGTGGCGTCATTTAATTAATGACGGTCTTCATTTTGAGATAACTACCTTGATTTAAACTAGATCGCTTGTGTGTACGTTCGGTCCTATCGTTCGCTCATAGATTATCTGCACAACACAATACGATCGAGCAAAAATTCAGCGGTAAGGATGTACGAAGGGTTTATTGAACGCCACCAAAAGCGAAGTTGCCTCATTCACAGAAGCCGCGAGATCCGAATGAGCAACAACAACAATGAAGTGGTCTGTTCCAAATGAACACTGCAGCTTTCCGGTGATTCAATAGAGCCTATGGATGAGCGTCGAATGATTTCTATGACTATCAAGTACGAAAAAGATCGTCACAAACTGGAACGCGAATTTGTGAAGAGCCCATGTGGGGACCGAGTGGATTAATTCACTGAGGAAGTCGAGGGAATGAAAAAGCCATGTTTCTGAAGGAATAATCCGATGATGTATATTATATGATTCGTGTTTATGGTGGCAGTAGACGCGATGCTAGTGAGACTATGTGCGGAAACGACGGCCCACGAAGTTACAGCAGACCATGGTGATTTCAGAGGTTGATTGAATACTGTGAGCCAGCTCATTCACCTGTGAACGATGGAGACCGTGTGCTTAGTTTCGGTATTCCCAATGATACACTCCGTTGAACATTAAAGGTATAAAGTATTGAAGTGTAACAAGGCCCCAGTTTGTGATCTTATTTCCTTAACGTTTTCCAAAGATGAAGACAAGAGGGTGTTGTCTGAAATGACCACGTTCCTTAGTACTATATAAGATACCGCCCGTTAGGCGGTATGACTGGTCTGTGTGTTACACACTTTTTACTTGTGAGATGTAAAGTGTCGCTACAAGATTTGGTTGGCTCTGGCTCGACCTCCGCTACTTCAGGTGAATGGCTGAAAGATCCACCCACCTGGGCATCGTCGTCGGCTTACAGTATTGTTAGCAAGACGTATGTGACGAAGACAAAGGCACGTCGTAATAATCCTCGTTATTTGTGGTGTCGCATAAACGTTTGGTTATCGGTTAGACAGGGGGTATGCAATGTGTGCGTGCGGTCACAGACTTGGTTCAACCTCCCAGAAGATGCATACACGTTCTCAGTGTTCCACCGTCGGATTCTTTGCTAATTAGCCTGGACTGGTTGTGTGAGTAATGCGGCAGTCTGTCAGTGTGTACATGAGAAATCTCCAAGTTCACGACTGAAAACTGAGGTCATAGAAATGTACCGTTTATACCGTAAAATGTTTTGGGAGGCGACTTGGTCACGGTCTATGAAAGTCACCACTGCCTTGCTTAGTAGGGCTGTGGAGCAACACCTGCCAGGTTGGTAATTCTGCTCTTATCCACACCGTTGGTTGAAAACGCCCTCTGACATGGTAGTATCGCAAAAACTGGCGAGTCTGCAACCGTGAAGTTGGTGGTTCTGCTTCACGAATTTTCGTTGTTTCTTCACAGTCTTCGCCCCTTGCTGTAATAACGTCGACACGAAAATATTATCAGTAGCAAGTAGCACCGTGTATGCCCTCAGTGAGACCAACTATGAGTTAATAACTTCAATATGTTTACTTGACTCGAATTAAAACTCTCGAAACCTTCAGTTTAATAACTACTCCAAAGTTCTTCACCGTTGAATTCATGCACGTTACGGTATGAACAATCCAGATTACTAAAGGAAATCGTTGGTGGACAAGATGTGGACAGACCTGTAGCAGTTGACCCCCAATTAATTCAGCAATTAAGCTGTATGCAGTAGAATAATCAAGTGAGTGACGGTGCCATTCCCCAAAGCGCATTTAAAACAATTTCTGATACGAGAACAAGCGGTCAAGTAATTTACCTGCACATGTGGTGATGTCCAAGCTGGTTGAGCGTTCACCTCACCGAGCCCAAGCCCACTTACAAATTGGTATAGTGACGTGGTCACGAAATTTTTGGACCATGACAGTTCCGTCGGACAAATTCACGAGATGTCGCCTAATATCCTGTGAACATTCGAAGCGTTTCTTACGATCGTTATCAAACATGGTAAAGTGTCTTAGCCAACGGCGCGTCTGCATTGTTAGCTTTCTTACTGTATCTAACTTCACCCCCTTTGTGTTTCCCTTTTCTTTTGTGAAATATTCTTTGTCGTTGTTTCGGTACAGAGCGGCTCGAACCACAGGACCGTCTGATCAGATTCGATGTCGATACGGATGAATTAATCAACAAAAGTTGAGACTCCAGTGTCAAAGCGGTGGCTATTAATCAGTAATTTCTTTGGTTGAAATACCAGAAGAGGTGACGCTTTTGGAAAATTTCCATCCTCACGAAGAGCCCTTATCCTGTTTGATACACACAGGCACACACACACACAGACCAGCACATAAAGTTGACCAAATATAGCTTGTACGCTGTAACTGATCTGGTTTAAATCGTATGCTAAAGGCTTTTTGAGACGACCAAGGTATTGCAGAAACATCAATTTTTGTAGCTTTCAGTTTGTGAGACAACTAAAGCTTCACTTGACAGCTGATATGGTCTTTGTGCATCCTGAAGTTGACTTTATCACAGATATACAGTACTGAATAGAAATTAGCCAATGGGATGTTTGACCTGACAAAACCTGATCTGAAACTACAGGGTTAGTGTCGTTCGGAATTATGCATCAACGATCTTGTAGGAGAGTTCAGGAAACTGACGTATGGCGACGATCACGTGATGATCCAGAAAAACAATCAAACTGCAAAAGTTTGAAACAATGGTTCAACGGCACCTACTACAGACAAATAGATGGAGTTGCAATGGGTAGTCCATTAGGACCCGTGTTAGCTGACATATTCATGAGTCACTTAGAACATTTTGTGTCCACTGGAATTCGGAACACGTTGTTTTACAAACGATACATAGACGATATTTTTGCTGTATTCGGCGGCCACTGGCAAGTAACAGCCTTTCGTTGGCTGCTAAATAGTTTGCATAACAAACTAACGTTTACTCTTGAAATCGAACAAAATGAGAGGATATCTTTCCTTAACGTTCTTTTGAAAAGGCGCGAGGATGGGTCACTTTCCAGAGGTGTCTACCACAAATCCACGTGGACAGGACAATATCTACACTTTAAGAGTTTCACACCTATTGCTCAATAACGTGGCCTCGTTAGGACTTTGTTTCACAGAGTTCGACGTATTGCGACGGATGATGAGCTAGAAAGTGAACTGACGTTACTGCACGAGACTCTTATAGAAAATGGTTATCCCCAAAGGTTTATTGAGAAGTACTCCACTCCACAAACAACGCGGGTTACACCCATTACTGTTCCTCGCAAGCCTGTCTATCTAAATCTTCCTTTTAAAGGTGATAATGTCTCAGCCCTGATCAAACGCCGTTTAGATGCAGCACTCAAGCGCACATACAACGCAGCCCGACTGGTCTACGTGGATGAAACCACCCGTGTTCCAACTACACCTAGAAAAGACGTGGTGCCCCTTTTCGCCCAATCCAATATTGTATACACGTTTGATTGTGTCTGTGGAAGCAGATACGTCGGCAGAACCAGGAGGCACCTCGGCACACGTATCAACGAACACATACCTAAATGGCTTTTGAATTCGGGGGTCGGTTGCGCCGTCAGTGCCATTACAAAACACCTTCTACAGACCGGCCACTCAGTGGACCCTAGAACGGCTTTCAGAGTGTTCTTTAGACCCAAGCTAAAGCAGGCTCTCAATATTGCTGAAGCCGTCGCAATACATCGACTGAATCCCTCTTTATGCGCTCAGAAACAGTTGGTGACTAACCTTTCACTTTGTTGGTAATAATGCAACTGGTACTTTTTACAGTATTTCAGCTCTTGTTTTTTTTTCTGTAGATTTTTTCTAACCATATCTGACATTCACCACTCAATATGTATGTATCTTTTACCACCCATTTATTGCATCAAAATTATCAATCAGTTGCATCTTACTGCTTCCGCTTTGGTCACCTGACTGACTGTTTCAAATATTTCTAGACTGATTTCGCCTATCTGCTTGCCCCTTAACTATATAAAGTGTATGTTAAGTTCGCAAAATTAACCGATGAGATGCGAACGAAATGTCATTGCGCAAGACATCTTACATGCTACTATTGGCTTTTTTAAAATCAAACTGCAAATGATCGATAGTTTCATTGAGCGACATGTCAAAATGTTGACAATTCATTTTAGGATTAACATAAATCATATGAAATAGAAACTGGTAAGCGTGCTGCTCAGAATTACGAAAAATTGTTGAGATAATTACGTGTTTCGCTTCACGATAGTTCCAGTGAGTGTGTCACACAATGTGGAAAAAACTGACACATATTTCAGGACGCTCAACTTACCCAGCTTCCTCCGACTGCCTCAGCTAACGCAGGAGTGACGTAGACGATTCGATTATCCTTGGGATCAATTAGGAGACCGTACAGAGACTGACTGTTCAAATTCAACGACGGAGTCTGGCTCACTCCCAGGACTGTCACCAAAATGAAGGCAAGGATGAAAACGTGGGGAATAAAAATGTGAATTGAATCGATACGTTCGCATATATCGACAACACATAACTACCATACAGACAGTTTTCGTTTATGTCTCATTTCAAGTCAACGATTATACGCCCGCACAGATGGCTGCTCACAATGATACGCACTCGGTTCGTTCATTGAGAAGTCGTTGAGCGCGCATAGCCCCAGTTGCACCGTAACCAAACACAATATGTACAAACAAAGTGTGGTATTCACAATATTTCATAGATGACATGACCGAGGATAATCTACAAGTGATCCGTTGATGGAGAAAGGCATAAAAAGCACCAGACAGGATCTATAATATCTCTCGATCCGAAGTAGCCGGCTGAGTTCTATGTCAGTGATCACATGTTGCAGTCTGTGCTAACCAGAACAGTGGTGTGAAATACACTTTTATCAAATCACCTTGCCAGTGTTGTGTAATCATGGGATCAGACCTCTCTGAGGTTGAAAATGTTTGTCACTGGGTAAGTACGACTACGTTCACCTATATGAACCGTAGTGACACCTTTACAGTCCATTCTCGACAGAGAAAGCAGTAAGCGATGTTTGTTCAGCAACCGTCCTTGTTTGAGGAAGCTAAACGCTGTGTTACGTTATAACAAAAATCAGATGGGGTTCTCATTATCACTCCTGCAAAAGTCTCCGCCTATGGGTGCAGCACAAATCAGCGCATTAACCGAATACCTTTGATATTCTTTCACAGAGGTTGTAGTTTTCAACATCGGACTCCACTCTGGACGCCTCCCATAGTTCACTTTCATTGATCAAGATACCGTGATCGGGTTCGGGGTTGAGCGAGCACAGAGTTCAAAATGAAGTAGTGAGCTTTCCATAGGTTACATTTTTTAAACAAACATTGAAAATCGTCTACAACTATTGCTAAGACATTCAATGTACCTCGGCTACACTAACCAAAATACACCATGGTGATAGTATGTGATGTGTTCAGCCGAACATCCTTAAACCAACAAGCGATATCCGTACTGTTTACGTAGGAAACCTTTGTTAAAAAGGAACACGAATATTTACTGTTGCTCGGAATTGTTTAACACTACTTTCCAAAGAATTCCAGTGCAGTGCAGTGTAGACATTAGAAAATATTTCCTGTATCTTGCCTCGAACGACTGAATAATTCCAACTTTTAGAGATTGCAGTTTGGATGCTGTAAATGGATGACTAAATGTACACTTGGTGTTATTGAAATAAGTCATTCTGTGAGTGATGGAGTTGCGTAGTAGTATCGACCTTTCTGGTCGTTTTGTTTTTACCGTTTTATTGCCAAACGTTTCGACTGGATCGTGGTATACATCACACGTAACCATGCCTAGTAGCAGTTTGCTGAGCACTGTACACAATTTGCCGCTGAAGCAGTAGGCCTGTTTTTTTCTAATCATCACAGGCTTCAGTTTCCGGTCTGTAGCACCTGAACACAGTCGAACCCTAATTTCGTACTTGCGTCTTGCGTACTGTCAGTGGAGATCACATGGCCCAGGTAGAATCATCCTAAAAAGTCCCAGTAATCTTTATTTTGTTCTCCACTGAGGTAAAAAAATGTTCTCTCTTGCATGTAATTGCTTGAACTGCTGGTTACTTAGGTGCTTTTTACTGGAAAGCTCTCAACGACTGAAGTAGAGCACACTGACGGAGCTATCAACTTCATCACGCACCATACCGTGGTCAATTGTGAGTGATTTGCGCTAAGGATACTTGAAGTGTCACTTTGAAATGTGTCTGACAGTGTACTGGATTGTCAAGGGAACATTTACCCGAAAGGCCTGCTCTAATGAATTCACGCACGCGCTTGGTCTGTAACAATGGCGTAATCAAGAGAACCCCAACGACAATACTGGATCTCATTGGCGAGAAATGGTTGCACATTCTTGATATATGCTTGTCTTTACCGTCAAACGAAGTTACTTCCCTCCCTTGTTCAGATCGAATAAAGCCAAAACATGTAGTGCCACGATATCTATTATAATAATGTAGTATTACGCACGAACTAAAACGTCATCTGAGTGGGACAGTACTTTACAGTAAGTCAGCGCGGATTCTGTTTCGATCAGACCTGAGTGAATTTAGGAACTTGACAATGACCGCCAGAAATATGTTGTTCTACCGGCAAGCAAACAGTATCGTTACGTGGAGAAAAAGATAAACAGATGAAGGCATTGGTAAATAAACCATACACTCACAAATGTTTCTCCGAAAGCTACCGTGGTTCTGTTCGTACAAAAACATCCTCGTTGAACATGATGAGAATACACGTTGCACGGTGGTCCCAGGGATCGTATCACATTCCAAAAGTATGACTACTTATAGCTCATGCTCATGTTTGTTTGTCTACCTGTGTTTGAGATAGTCCCAGAGGAACAAAGTCGGGAGATTAATGCCTGTCAAACTTGGTCACCGTTCCCTTACACCCACTGCGACCGACCTATCATCACCTGGATGCTCCAACCAGATATTCTCGTACACATACCGTATAGTGTGTTGCTGCGACATTTTCCTGAGACCAGACATATTCAAGTAATCTCTGATGTTCCGGCACTCGTAAAACTACTGCAGCATATAGCGAGGGGAATGCCCCAGGTTGTGAATGACTGTGCCAGTGGGGATTTTGTGCGTAGCCTTTTCATCGAAGAACAAAGGCTCGGCCATCCGTGTTTCAACGATCCCCGCCTACACCATAAGCCGTAGGCTAGGTTGACGTTAAAGTGAAGCAGATCGATAAGGGTTATTGATGTGCCAAGGTCGCAATGTCTGCGTAAGTTAATTGAGGTAAAACATTGCCACGTCAGTAGATACTGTGCCTCCTCTCCGAACTTAGCTGAGTCCGAACGCCTTGTCTTACTCAAAACTGTAACACCAATGCCTAATCTCGGCCAAGTCCCATCGTAATCATTTCGGTATGGAGTTTTTCCATCCGGTGTTGCGTCCACCGAACAGCTTGTGAGTATTTCATGTTGTGACGCACAGCATCTTACGTCCACGACTATGACTTAGTTTTGCCTTATACATCCCCACGTGAGGCGTTTGATTTAACGGGCAGAGCATGGTCTCTCACCCAGAACCATGGCCTGAGAGGTAGCTGGATAGTGAGTCGTCTTATGAAGGCATTCAATGAAAGATTCAATGACTGAACAGTCTGGAACATTTGGCAGCGAGGGACTAAGAAAACCCAAAAGCGTGATGAATAGGACAATGATGCTTGATCCCGAACATTACTGTGTGTAACAAATGCATTCAATACTGTTAGGTGGTCGGGGTACTCTTCTGTTTGAAGATACCCTTGCTAACTCACTTCTTTCACACACGGGAGACAGCAGTGCTGCAGATTCACATAAAGTTCTGCTGTGAGCTCATAAGGTTGCACCTCACTTCCCAGGCGCTCTAAAGTAGTGTACAGTGCAGCACACAATTCTAGGAGCAAAACTGCTTGTGTTCACCTATTCGGCATGATTAAACCTGATAGGGCCGATGTCATAGTCAGCAAGCTCTCCCGGATCTACAAAGTACACAAGCCTGACTATCATGCCGCGGTAGCAGAGAAGGTCAAAACGGGACATTCGGTGAGCAAGTACCATCTCTGTATGAAGTACATTAGCCTTTGACTACGTCCGTTTCGACTGTTACACATATATCTCGACAAAACATTCTAAACAGTAATTATCTCACTGAACCCCTTATATCTCGTCTGAAACGAACGGTTTGTGACAAGTGAAACTAGACTTTCCTCGCACCCTGTATGTGCTCGCTTCCAGGACAAAACGGAACTGTAGGGAACAAAACAGCAACGTTTTGAATGAGTTGTCCACATCGATCTAGACGGCACAGTACTCTGTTTTCATCATGAAATCAGCCTGTAGTTAAAAACAAATGCAACAGACAATGACGCGAAACAAAATGACAGTGCACTAACGAGGCTGTAAAACTGAAAAATGTCGTACCTCGCTTGGCGCTTTCGTAACACATTTATGCAATATCCGTCACACCTGGCAGACGGTGTGTGAGATTAAAAAGCACCATACCGTGTATCAGTTGTCGGTCATCAACCAGTCATCCACTAATTTGCAAATCTGTTTCGTTCATGAATACAACTTTTAATTGTCTATTGCTTACTGAAAAACTGTCCGCTCACAAACTGCACTAAAAACTCCGCCACTATCAGCCCTCGTGAGCCCGTCCCCATGGGTCAACATGACAAAACGCTCGTTTTCACAGTAATGAAGAACCCCAACATGTAGATCGTGGGTGGCAGTATTTCAGGGGAAATGACGAGCTGTCCACCTCGGCGGCTAGTTTAGTAGACAAATTCATCGACTGCAACAAAACTGGTTTCAAGTGACCAATGGACACGTTCGAATTCTGTACAAGCCAACATCTTCAAAATCCAAATTCCGAAATTAGGTTCACTACTGAGCATGAGCAGAATGAAACTCTGGCGTTTTTGGATATTCTCATGAAGCGCCAGAAAAATGGCTCCGTACTGCCGCCCGTCTACCAGAAACATACTTGGACTGGGCAGTACTTGCAGCTTCACGGTTTTGTGGCGATCCATTACAAGCGGGGTTTGGTGAGAACTTCGTTCTATCGTGCAAGAAGAATCTGTTCAAGAGAAACATTGGTCAGACATGTTGTAGTTCAGAGCCACGCTCAAAGAAAATGGCTATTCATCGGCATTTGTTGGCAAATTCAGCAAACAAAAGCCGGCTGTCGCGAGGTGTTCAACAGCTCCCAAACTAAATGTCTACCTCCGTTTGCCATACAAGGTTGACGACATTGCCACTCTGTTGAAAACCCGTCTCACGGCTGCCACGGGACGCAGGTCCTATGCATCACAACTGGTCACACTGTTCACCACCACGCGAATCCCAACACCACCACCACCACTAAAAACACCACTACCGCTCAACGCCAAATCTTACATCATCTAGAAATTCGAACGTGAGTGCCGGGGCACTCACATAGGCAGAACGCAGCCGCAGTCATGTTATCGGGCCAACGAACACATTCCAATTTAGGTTCGCAAAACGCCCATGGATAACATAATTTCGAACTCAAGTCAGAATGTGACAATTCACAAGGAACCAACGTCATCAGTCGTCCCACACCCGTCTACATGTCGACTCCAACTGAACCTGGAGACCTTTCGGACATGTTACGTAGCAAAGCATCGAAGGCTCCTCCGGTTCGCGGAGGCGGTAGCAACTAACAAATGGAAGCCACTCCTCTGCATACAGGACTTGTTCGTCAGTACCAGATTGCTCTGGTAACTGATGTGCATGGATATGTGTGCGTGTGTTTGCGTGTTTGTTGATTTTGTTGTTTAACTTCACAATGCCTGTTGAACATTGCTACGTAAGCCCACAGACTGCAGTATGTAGGTGATGAGATGCATCGGAATGTGCTCGAGAGGTACATCTTTGAAGTGACAACAAATACTACGTACATGCATATGCTGAAACATGGGCCAGAAAACTGTGTACGGGTATTGTAAAACAATTCCTATTTGCTGACAGAGGCGCGTAAGAAAACGCACATATGCTGTTATCCGCTGTCTGTTGAATTTACGGACAAAAAACGTGGCAAAACAGGCCCCTGCATATTAAACAGACAAACTAAAAAGTGGAACTCACGATGATGAATGTTGTTCAGCAGAAAAAGTGTGTGACCAGCAATGCGAATAATGTCTGATTTCTCTAGATTCGTTGTCCCAGGTGAGTTTGAAGGAATTCCACTCAGCATCGAATCTGTCAGCCAACCAGATAAATCGAAAGTAATCAAATCTTTCAGGCCTGGCTCATCTTTGAACACGGAGAGTAAACTGACTGTCGTATCCGGTGTGACCGCGGAGATCTTGTTAAGCGCCTCGCTGGAGATCGGCAGTGCGTTCTGAAGTAGCATCAGGCTCTGCCCTTCGCGGTTACGGCGGACTTGTGCGGCTACACGAGACTTCTCCTTGCGCCGTTCAACCCGATAGGCCCTGAGATTAGCAATATCCATTTGTTGTAAGGTCTGTCGACGGCGGTGATATGTTTGGCATGGAGGAGAATAAACACATCTGTGATAAGATCCAGTGGGTCTAAACTCATCACATCGTCTTGTTCGAGCACACACTTGTGGAAGAAGTGCTGACCGATCACTTGCGGTTGATGAAAGCGATGAATTGAAGGTTTTTCTTCGGGACATGTTTAGCGGAACCTCAATCGGGGCTTTGGAAAAAAACAGGGAGCGGAGAAAGGGGTTTCAAACCACTAGACCTCTTCCGGGAATGTGAAAAAATCAACAACACTGCTGTACCGATTATGCTCTTCAAGGGGAAAATAGGGCGTAAATGAGGGGCGAAGATGAAACTAGAAATTTGTTTTCAATAAGAGTGTATACACTTTCTCTACATAGCTCAGCTGCCACCACACAAGCAGATATTTAGAACGCGACGACCCCCAATGCAGCACATGCGTAGGGCAGACAGCATTCACCGATGTCCGTGACGCCTACCTTCTGGATATATCCGCTGTTGGTAAAACAGTTAGCATACCAGAAAATTTTCAGATATGCGAACAACACGTTTCATGCTGGTCACTACCTCGAAAACATTTACCTCGGCGATCACCGCGTATGTTCGACAACTTACTGATGGATATGCTTCTTAAACATCTTTACACATTCACAGAAGAGCGATAAGCATATTCAATCAGACAACATACCTGTCGCACCTAACCTGAATCCTGTGATATCTGAAATCAAACTCACTGACCGGCGTTGAACACTGCGTGAACAAGTGACAGACGGCTCTCTGGGAACCGACCGACGGTCGACGAAATGCTTGGACACCTCAGGTAAATGGTACCAAAAACATCCTGATCCGTGTGTACGAACGAACAGGTAGAAAACTTATCCCATAAGCGACGTTAAATACGGCGCAAGAAAATGTAGCGTCGATTGGTCACGTAAACCCAGAACAACATAGGATATTGGTAAGGCGTGTGATAGTTAGGTGGTTAACATGCTTTTTGGCAACCTTTTCTCAGCTATTTCATTTTGCGAATTCGTGTTTGTTTGTGCGTGTATGTGCGTGTGACTTATTTGGGTGAGTTGACAGTGTAATCAAGCGTGAGTGCTGTATAGATCCGGAAGACTGTACTGAGTGTGCCTTCAATTCCTTCAGATATAACCATACCAGGCAGACTAAAACAGAGCAGCAAACAATAAGCAATTAAATTTCGGCGGACCGTATATCGCACTACAGACTCCGAAGGAGTGTATGTAAATAATGAGATAAGGTCCCGTTAGCATGCACATATTGTTGGAGATGCTGCACGGCTATTTCCCGCATAACGGGAAGGGGGGAATCACTTAACAATTGGCCGTGACCGCCAGCGCATTGTTCAGTACGGTTGATGGTCTCACCAACGTCACTGGCATGAATCAGGGCTATATATCTTAATCCCAACTATAGTCAACTTATATCTGAATGTAATACCAATAACCGTTCTCTAGAACTTGGAGGACGGCGTTCAGCCGGACCTTTGCACAAATGATGGTCTGCTGAATAGTTGGTGTTTCAATCCCCCTACATTGACTATATCGTTCACAGATGACTGCACTGTTTGCGTACAATGAAGAAGTGCAGAAAATGACCATGGCTTTCGGACCGCGGAAACCAAAAATTTGACCGGATACCAACTCACGTAAAACGCTTTCTTTCAGGCTTCGCTGGGCGGGGTGCTATGTTTACATTTTGGAATCAGCGTGAATTGGTGAGCAAACTTTTGCTGTTTTCGAACATTTTGGAGGATATGCCCGAAATAACTTGAGCTTTGAGGCGAAAACAGAGTTGCTTGTCTACTATATAGTAGCGCTGCCTACGCTTTTGTACGGCAGTGAGAACTGGACAATGCAAATGAGATACTTGGGCCGCTTCCATCTGTAATGTCTAAGACGTATCTCGTGGTTCCGAATACTGAGGTGATGCGTCAAACGAACAGGAACAGAACTGAACCCGGGCAGATACAGAGCCACCTTCACCGTTGGGATACGTCAATCAGGTGACTCATGGACAGATTTCAAAACAGCTATTGTATGGATAGCCAAAAACCGGTAAAGAAATCCTGGCTGAGAGAAGCTGCTACACTGCGATGTTATGGAACTAATTGGTTCGCCTTATAATACCAACCTTAGATCACGCGAGTGCGAAGCCATTAACCGAGCCGCCTAGAAGAATACGATCCGGGAGGGCAATCGAAATTTCAATGAACAGCAGCCGTTCGGTCATCAATTGAACAGCGCAGTGCGCAGATAAATTGTAGATGCCATAGTTCGTGGTGAGTTGACGACAGCGACTGCGAGTGCGTTAGCCGTCTCACATTGGTAAGTCATGAACTAACCCGCAACTGATCGCCAACAAAGAGGCGGTGAGTCTGTCAGACACAAGTTAGCTAACTCAAATGTGCAGTTATATATCTTCTTTTTTCTAATTCGTATTGACCAACGACCACCATCGTCTGGTAAACCAGTCGGTCTTCTTTTCAGAAACTTCAGTCGTGGTTGCCTGCTACCAAGTCCTGTTCTTCGGTTTCGTTGCTGCATTGCATGTTGAAGGTCTTGTTTAGTTCTCAGTCAAAACTAAAACTTATTTATTTTCCAAGCTTATCTAGAACGCATAAGTGAAAACTCCTTTATTGATAAGAAAAACCGTGATTAATGTTGTCTCGCCTTGAATTTTCAAAACCTTTCCTTCTAGCCTAAACCATACAATTGGGGTCCCCCTATATTTATGTTTCTGAGAAACAAGAAGCTCAATTTCTTACTAGCCCTACTCTCTGACCAACTAGTACTGACCTGTTGGACTACAAAAGCATCTGCCTACATGCCTCATAGTCTTATTGCATCGGATATGAGGGGTAGGATCGGAAAAACAAGTGATGTAGTACAAGCCAATGTTGGTGAATTTTGGGCGGAGGCGTCCTTTGATCTCAGTCACTGCCGCACACTGATCTGGAACTGAATGCCGCAAACCGTACCTAGTTGAACTACCTGTGTTATACAGGGTGAAATATCGAACTAATACACATCAGCGTGCTTCTGATCTAATCCAGTTGATCGATTGAATTTTGGGGTAACACGGATAAAAGTATTACTGAACAGATTTCTCAGTATTTTTCGGGTAACTAACCTGATTCAAACCACCTTCTAGACATCGTTGAAAGACCTGCTCGAGACTCCTACAAAAGATCCAGTGGGGTTAAACATAGACGTTTAGTTTGTGGTCAATTAAACACCAGTTTGCATGTGGAATGCCAGTTTGTGATTGACTGGCTCTCTGACTCATCGCTGTCATGTGTAAACCAATCCACGGTTCAATCCTCCAAAGTCAAAGTACCAGTCTTTAAATATCGTCTTAGAAACAAACAGAGATATGGCCGATAAACCTCTGCCTTTCCAAACTTGTCACTTTATCAAAGTCTCACAATACGTGGAGCTGTTCACAACAGTAATCGTGAAAACTCTAAAAACTTACTTCACCAAAATAACGGTACAGGTGTTGATAAGAACGAATGGAAAAATTAGTAACGTGTACGCGTTTGAAACGGTAGCCATCGACGCGTTCCTCAAAGATATTGAAGATAATCTTTGGCAAATTCATTGAGTGACCACCTGATGATTTCATGGGCCGACTGTTAAAATCTGTTACAGTAAAAAGAATACTGGCACGTAGAGTACGCGTTGCTAACATTTTCAGGCTGCATTTGATGTTGGATTGTTCTCCAAGGCAGCTGGGTAACTTGCAACTATAGCAAGCGATCGATGCAACACTATTGGGAGACTAGATCATACGGCGAAAATGAACCAGAAGCAGATCGGTAAAATGGCCAGTCAATGTAGACTGGGTATACAAAAGGATCAGCAGTGCAAATATCGTCTTTGGTACCACACAGCTGTCAGATAAGCAGATAAGAACCATCTGTTCATACATGTGGAAGGTAAGCATTTCAAACCAACGGACAAATGCACAAAATAGCCTTCACGATTGCTTAAAATTCTTGATTCACTAAATGAAAAAGACAGAGCGGATTCCAGGCTGCCATATGGTTACATTTCGACAGCAACAGACAAGATCGGTAGCCAGAGATGCAATGGACGCTGAGCCCTACGTAGATTGGTAGTTTCGAGGTGAACCGGAAAACCTAAGTAGCGGACACATATTGAGCGTACCACAGAAACTGAGTGAGTAGGCAGCCTTTAACGACTACACTAAGCCGGCTTGAAAGAGAAAACCGACGGCGTCCATTATGTGATAAAGTATGTGATAGGTAAGCATAGACGTTTGATATCTCTCACAGTGACGGTCACATCATTTTGTAACAGCCATATTGAGTGTGTACAATGTGGAGAGTTGGTGATTATGCACAGAAAGGAGAATTTGAACGAGGCAGCTTGCATAGAGATATCACTATCTAACTATTTTCCTGTTCATATAGATTCACCGTGAAACAGAACAGATCATTCTGTCCACCTTCTTCGTTCGAGCGAGTGGTAATCAGGTGAAAGAAATCCACAAGTAACAGTACATACTTACCCATTTGTTTAGCGCAAAGCGCTGGCGAATGTTGGCAGGTATTGGCTTTGCGTTTCAAGTCCTTCTTTGGAATTGTCCCGGGAACGTGTGTTTTTGACATGGTCACCATACGACAGACTGAAAAACCATCTGAAGACGTTCGTTTGGAAAGCGTGCTAGGTAAAAAAACAACGGTGAGGAACACATGAACGGCAGAGTCAACGCACAAAAGGAGGAGGGTAAAATGAAAGTTTCCATTCTAACTAGTGTAATGCTTTCCGTCACGTGATATGCCGATAAGTGGAGTAGTGGAACACCAAGCAGGGATAGTTGGTGATAGAGTGGTTCCATATCCGAATTACGAGATCTACAAACTGGTGATGACACAGACACAGTAGCCCACATAACAAAAGTGACGAATAGTGGCAATGAGATACACGTCACCGCGTGTGACACGTCCAATGGCAGAATGCATCGGTTAGCCTACCAACTAACTCAGACAGTGTTCAGGTAACTGAGCAGATGTGCGCCTTTCCATTCGTGCTGACTACATGAATGACAAGTCAACCTGGACCATACAGGTCACATGTATGACCTTTCTCAATGGAATATAACAAGCAGCCACTCCTTTACTTCAGGTAGCCATTTCACTCGGGATGACATAGCCGCAAAGGTGTATGGTTTTTCACGATTAGCATATAATACTGAATCATGCTGACTTGAATTCTAGCACAACAGTTAAGCTTGGAGTTGAGAGAGTAGTCCTCCAAATCAGACACGCACGGTGTGTCATGGTCACCTACGTACGGTAATGACCACTATCGGTTGGGTGAATGACCGCTTACGTGGCCGACTACTGTTTTTAAATACTAAACTGGAATGGCAAGTTGTCGGTCAGATTCGAGTGGTTAAATCAAGATGCAGTGCGGAATAAGTCCCAAGGACTCATAAATTGCACATAGGGCCAAAAAGTTTCTCTAAATCCAGAAATATGAACAAATTTAGAAGAGACCCTTGTGAGAAAAAATCTGGACTTGGGCCGGATTGGAACCAGCGACAGAAACAACGCAGCAAGTGCTCTACCACCTGAGATACGAAGCCACACTGGAAGCTCTTATCACTATCAACGTTGTTCGGTAGCGTGAACTGAT
The DNA here is from genome assembly GCA_008508345.1 of Paragonimus westermani. Classification (NCBI taxonomy): domain Eukaryota; kingdom Metazoa; phylum Platyhelminthes; class Trematoda; order Plagiorchiida; family Troglotrematidae; genus Paragonimus; species Paragonimus westermani. Next base: position 93,302 of record QNGE01001154.1, read on the forward strand.
AGGGAAACCCTGACTGGGCAATCAATCTCCTGGATCATTTGATGGATTCCGTATGACAGTTGGTTGGGTGGGTAACTAGGCCCAAATATGAAACTTCTGGGCTTCCAGCATGGCTCGGTAGCTCAGCTGATACAGCATTTGCCGCGTTTGGGCACATTGTTTCTGTCACTGGTTCACATCTCACCGAAGTTCAGATTTTTCACAAGTGGATCTTCTCTCAAGCTACTTATCAGTAATACATACAAACAAGTAACACCTGATCGCTGAAGGAACATAGGGACGAGACACTTACTATACAATGGTTTATAGGGTAGTCTCAATTCCATGATCAGAGAACCTAATGTTCGCATTCCATCGAGTGATGGCATCATTCACTTACGAAAATAGACAACTTAGCTGTCATTATCTACGCCTCGTCAACTGGTCGTCGACCATGACTAAAATAAATCTGTTCTGCGGATCTACTTGAGTTCGGCGAAGGGAGTGACCATTTTTCAGGCCAACATAAATCTCTTTCTTTAGCTGTCTAAACCCCGAACCTTGGTTATTTTTCTTGACGGGATCAGGCTAACGTTACTTTCAAAGCTGGACCACAGTCGTCAATCGATTTGCACGTTATAAACCTCTGAATCTACTTTCTCCCTAGGATGACCAATTACCCAAGTTGGTCAGCTCCCAGTATCTGTAGCTTCCCAATGTGCATCGTCCGGTTTGAACTTAGACACCAGAACAATTACATGAACAAACAGGGTGGGAACCGTATGACGTAAGTCGAACAATCGCGCCACTGTCTCGTGTGCGTTTGCCTTGATGGGACACATGCTCGTCGAAGGCACCTGGAACATTCACCCGACCTAATCATCGAGCACACAGCCATCCTCTCGCCATTCACTGTTTACACGCCATACGGCAGTGGTAGCTGGTGATTGATCGAAAGGAGTGCTTGTGCGACAAAAGCAACAGACAATGAACTCCGGATGAATGCCTCAACGATTAGCAGACAGTATGTAGAATTTTGGGTTTTCCTTGAGTAATCAACTCTATCATATCAACAGGTCTATGAAGGCAAGCTTAACAGATCTGTTCTGCTCATGACGCAGAAATAAAAGAAGAGGTACTGGTTTGTTGGCGATACTGATTTCAGAGCCATTCCCTGTGCACATCCGTGGACGGAACTTGACAACCAAAACAGGTAACGAGAAATCACTGGAACAAAGAAATGTATAGTACACCATGTTCCTCCATAGAATCGACAATGGCAGTTTCGGAAGATCGTTTCCATCTGGGCAATGTGAATGTTTGAGTATGCTACAGATAAAATTTGGACGAACCGCTGACTCAGAACAAGTTCAGTGTGACACTCAAGAATGAGCCAAGAGAACAATTGCGAAAACCTCGAATTCTGGTCGGATTCGAACAAACGACAAAAACAGCATGCTCAGACGCGACAACTGCTCTACCGGTTGAGCTAATTATCAGTAGGACGATATTGATCGACAGTCAGGTGTGTGGTATGCAATGGTGACATTGGTCAGAGTTGTCAGCTGGAAGGTTCCGTAACACCAACAGCGTGTTATGCTTCTAGCGTGAGATAGTATTCCATATATCCTGTTACTCATGACCAGTAAGGAAGGTGCGCGTCGCACGATCCCACTGATAGGAAACCCTATCGTGAAAATGAGTATTTTGCTGTAAATAAACCGTAAGTTGTTTTATCGCTAATTCATTGCCACATTCGTGAGTTAGTAGTGAACTAGTGGTCGACATTTTGGAGAAGTTCATGACCTAGTCTTCTTCTGGGAGTGTGACATCTGTGTGTATGTTATGAATGTTTTGGCCTGTCGAGGTCCACAGAGTGTTTGCAACAATTCCAAACTTTTCATAATACGGTTCATACGCAAGCGGTATTTCTTATGGCTCCCAAATTAACTACTAGTTTGAATGTCGTCCTATCTCAACCAATCTGTGCACACACAATTGTGGAGGATTGAGAAGGTGTAACAGTGAACAGAAATTTTGTCATGCGATGCTTGCATATACACTTAGACTTCAACAGAGCTCCCTGACAAAGTAATCATTTTACATTCGTCAGTCGTCGTTAGGAAACCTCACTTCTGAACAGTTTGTCGTTATCTTAGTCGACTATTTGCCCAACAGTTCGATTCTGCCGTGGGTTAAATGCGCTGTTGTCGATTTTCCGGGCAAATTGACTGTGTGGGGACAGTGTCTGATAAACACTCGCATGGAACATTTCTACTGAGAACAGATTTTCATGGATTAAAAGTGTAATCAAGCCGACTGATTAGTCATTACACGGAGAGAAGCTAAATTTCCTTGTCGTTCTAGTGTCACTTTTTGGTGAAGGTTTAAACACCCAACCGATGACAGCATTGTAACACTCATAAATACGACTCGCAAGTAATCGAGTCTGTGCTAAGTAGTCCGCGTTAGAGCATTTTTTTTAAATGTCCGCCGCATCGCAAATTGCAGTGTGTTGTCTTGAGTAGAGCATTTCCGAACGTGTTATGTTTAATCTGGAGTTTGTTGTAACTATCATGCTTATGGTTTCCTTTCGCGAAGCCTCCTATTCACCGGCTCCCTGTTTTATGTTTAGCGGACATCTTGAGATATAATTGAAAGCTACGGATTTGCGACCATCTTGTGACCCGAGCAACCAAACCAAGTTTAGCTCAACACTTCAGCTGGCTACTCCGCATATTAACAAACAACTGTCAAAACGAACACCCATTCGACCCACAACACCAAACGCGCATAGGACCTGAACACCGTGTGAGATTTGTGTGGGAGGTAGGTTTTTGACGGTTGAACACAGAAACATGAACCGACACTACACAATGAGTTTGGGAAAATAAATCTCTGCAGTCTTTGCGTGGTAACTAAAATGACTCTCTGAAATGAAAGAAGTCAGCAGTCGTTGTGTTGTGTTTTGTGGCTAACGATTTGTATCCCAATGACTCCGACGCAATAAATGCTTATGTGAATGTCTACTGAATGAAAGAGATTAACTTGGAGCAGGAAAACTGCCAGTTCAAATCACAGAAATTTCACATCGAGCTCCAGGAACTGTGAATATGTGCTACTGACAATTACTAGTTGCCAGAAAACCGACATCCCTTAGTCGTGTCCAGGTGTTTCTTGTGTACGCGACTGGTTCGCATACTCCTACTTTATCGCCTAGCAGTATAGTGCTCAAATTAAACATCCAATACTTGGAAGCGAGCATATCAGAAACTGTTAAACCTCACAGTCGTACAACGATAGGGTGATTGGCAGACAACTGGAGAACTTCGCGTCCAACACAAGTTAGACATGCCAAACCCCCATCACATCGTGAGTGCGCCACGGATATATGTTGTAACATAAATAATTTATCTGAATGGATCGCGCATCCAAACCTTGAATTTCAGTGGCCGATAAGCACATCTAAAAGTTCACTGGCGCTGAGACATTGAAATTCCATATAGACTGTTCGTGTCTACGAACTTCTTCGTGTGCATAGCGAACTGACTTCCTGTCGTTTTAGAAACAATCAAGTCCATATGCACGCCGTGATTTTACGGATATGCGGTAGAGAGAGACCGGGCGCCTGTCTTATATTTGTTTATAACAAATCCACCATTAAGTTAACTAAAACTGTTGGATACACTCTCTCATGTTCCACGAAACCGTAACGGTAAACCTTGCTTGACTCACATAAACGCCTAGACGAAACAGACTGTACGAAATACACAAACCTCAGTGGAGAAAAATAACACTGACGGAATTAGACAGTGGTTCACATTTCGACAATGATTCCAGACGCGTTTTGCAGACAAAAAGCAAAGCGCCCTAAGATTACGGTGGCGGCTTTTCAAAGGTAGTCATGTATAGTGAAATTATGTAAGTTCTTGGCCGGTCAGTGTGCACCAGCTACTGTGAGTGGAGAGAAAATGGGCCAGAGGTTTGCATCTGAGACGGTCTCCAGTGACCTAGGTCATCTACGACAGTAGATTGACACCTCACTAAGGATTGCGGAACTCGTACAGAAGATAGTCTTGAGGCCAGCGGTACTGCAAGTCAAGGAACGTGACAGTTCAAGGTAGAGGACATGGTCTTTGGGTACATTTCACCATCTATTTATGTGTTCAATCAAACCCAGTGAATGGCGTTAACCGGAAAGCAACAATGTGATCAATAAGCAGTCATGTTGTAGCGAACAGCAAATGAGTTCACTGATCAGTATTTGAGAGCGAGTTGATTAAAGACATCAGAAAATAGTCTGCCACAGTCAACGGCATAAGTTGCAAAATTCAAAAGTGATGACGTGGCATGGAGAAAGGAAACCTGCTGACAGTTGGCTTCAGTGACCACTAGTGAAGTGATGGACAACTGTTTCGATCTAGTTGGTTCTCGTTGGCACCAAGGAAGCGAACTCACGACTGGCAAGTAATCACCGAAGCGTCAGCCCAGAAACTCACCTACTCAATCTGGTGTGCGCACCGCCGATGAAAGCCCAACAAGGTAGAAGAAGCTCTCTATCGATTTCCGAGTGGTCACTGGGACCAGGTGCTTACAAAGCTCTCTATCAGCCCCACTTAAGGACGTGATGGATGGTTCACGGTTTGTAGCCTAATCGCAAGTGGCTGATCGGTTTAAGACTATGAAAAAAGGAAGTGCAGCAGCCGAGGTGAAGCGGATACTGCAGAATGTGTTCGTCTGCCGGACAAGGGCCTCCGTGACTCAGACAGGCTGTTCGTAAAGACATCGGGGAATACGGCATCTTATAGGAACAAGTGATGTCGTTGTGTTGTCATCGTTTGACCAAGTTGTCGGCGTAATAAGTGAACGGAGTGGAGGCCGTGCAAACCAAAGATTCGCCTTTGCTGCCAATCTCAGCAGGTTAATCGGCTTGCAGGAGTGCAAGCGGCTTAACGTTAAGCGTTAAAATTCCAAAATCTCGTTACTAGAGCTGTTTATTCACAGTTGAGGAGCTACGAAATATCAACATTAGCCATCAGTCTACTGGTATCGGTCGAGCAGTAAAGCGTCTAACCGGCAAAATAGATACAGTCCACCCTTACAGCGAAAGACAATACCGTTTCCCCTCCCAACGACTACATTTCCGGAAGGAAATACACAGCCTGGGTCTATCGGCCGATACGCTCCGTGTATCAGTGAATCAGTTTTGTCACTAATCACTGTTTTAAGAAGTCCATCAGTTATGAGTCGGCCACTGTCTCATCAGCCTCGTTGAGCAGTGTGCCCTGAACCTACTCAAACCCGGCCGTACTTGCAACCACCCAACTTGCTAAGGGTGACAACCATTTGTTGTGCTAGTCCGTACTCACGTGATGTCTCTTCTCGCACCCTATCAAATGCGTCCTTTTCACTGTCAAGCGATACGGTAATCCCGTGTCTCTCAGTTTCAGATGTCCCGTTCCCACACAATAATGCTTTAACTAAGCCATCCCGCCTATAGTTCACAATTCCAGGTGAGCGCTTCCCTTCTATCCTGCATAATCGGTCAGTTTGGTCTCTGTTTGTATAGCAACTGACTTACAAAACAGACGATATGTGTACTTTTTTTGCACCAGTCTGATACACTACTAAGTCTTCCGATGCTGTTTGGACTGAAAAGAAATGTTGATAGAGATAACAAAACACAGACCAATCGTCTTGTCAAAGTACGCGTCAGTGGTTGAACAACACTTCAGTCTTCCGGCGAGTCAATATTTCAAACAGCCTCCCATAAGAGGTCTAGAGATGATCGCATGAATCATGCTCTGCTTGTATTCGAACAAAGCAACATGAATAACTGTTATCCGCTTTCGGACAAGAATAATGGACAACGGTCATCAGACTAGAGGCCCAGTGACCAAACCTCTCGTTGATTGAGAACACACTCTCACGGGCACATAAAGGTTGATAACGAGAAATATTTGTGATGGATAAATTGTTAACGTACAGTCAGTTCTAATATTCATCTGTCCTTTTAAAACTCCCTCTCGTCGCTACCATAGCCAAAGGTAACATGAGCCACCGTGCTGAAAAATAAGTGTAGGTTGGGTTAATTTCAAAGTAGGATCCGAACTGTGGCACGAAAGCATGTTTCAAAATGCGTCGTTTATATAAGAAGTGAAACCATGATAACTTGGCAGGACGAACTTGCAGGGCAACCTGCCATTCTGAATAAACAGGTTGTAAACAGCTACCTCTAAGTACACGCGCATGTGCTGCGGTTTGGGGGGTGGGGGGTGGGGTGAGAACCACGGATAAGATGAGCCAATTCATTGTGCGTTCTGACAACAAACGCCGACAAAAATGTCGAATATAAAAACCACTTAAGAGAAGAGAAAAATCAATTGAATACGAAGAGGATATGGCCACAGGGAGCATTCCGTTTCCAACTTTTGGAACACAAGGTATTTGCTCCCATATGGCATGCAAGGCTAATTGCGAGCTGTATATTGTCAGGCTACCTAAACGTACACCATAATCGCGATTTTTTTCATAATATACGACTGCTTGCAACTGCTACTAGCCATCATCGCTTTGGCTGATCACCACCAATGTGTGTTATGTTCGGCTCTCCATCGATAAAAGATTAACAAGGAATTTTCATCCCTTCTTTATATCTCCGTTTATCGATTGTCACTGTGAACATCACGAGATACGTTCGCTTGATAGAGTTTGTCTACTGGTTGACTAAAACAACAACGGATAGATATCAATTAGTACCGATTACTTGCGTAGGTTAGGTGTATAACAACATGGATGTCGTTTGAAATCAACATTTTGGAGTCATGATGTTGTGATCCACCAACCAACCCCCCCCCCTCCGAAGATAAACGTCAGAATGTCAGGAACCATAACTTACAGGTATAAATTCTGGATTGTGAGCAAAACACTCACGACTCCCCTACCTTCGAAAAAAGACACTCAGCAAGCACTTTCAGATTTGTTACAAGTTACCCGCACACACTGACGAAGTGCACTGGGAGTGAATACAAATGTGTTGTTGCAACTGTCGCCTGAAAAGTTATTATTCAGGTGATCTTTATTGCAACAAATGTTCCTCATCAGAATACATGCAGTGAATAGTCATAATAAAAATAGACTGTCCGTCGGAGAGGAGTTCACGGGCATGTAGCGTGATTAAAACGAGCTACAATCAACTCGATAAAGGGGTCATGCAACTGAAATCACTGAGGAGAAGACGAAACAACCAATAAGAGAACACGTGAACAGTCTTTCGTCCAATTGTTTTTTCCTATTCAACAATAATAAGAAATTTATTAGTTCAGCATAGTGTTTACGATAAATGTCTGAAAGTACACGAGCGCACAGTGCAACAAGCTGAGGTCATTGTCCAAGAAATGTTTGCCTGGTCTAAACAGTTTGACTAATGCTAGCTGATTCTGTCCACTTTTGCCCGAATTCAAAAAAGAACAGCAAGTATCTGAGAAAAAGTGTCTAGAAATTTATATGACGCATCGGACGTGTGAAAGAGAAAGCAATCATTAGGGAATACTGATTACTGTGACAACAGTGACTACGAACACCAAGTGCGGATGGACAGGTTGATAAACCTAATTTAAAAAACCGTCCAGCCATCTTCCGTTTACGCTTTGCATGTGTCGCTCATGAAAGGTTTTGGTAGTGGGATCCTTCCCAGTGAGGGTTTCTCCTACATTCGTAATTGACATGATAGACAGGCAAAACCAACTGGTCAATGATTATGTATGCGATATGGTCAAGGGAAAGACGGAAGTGAAAAAGGGCTGGCTGAAACGTCTAAGTGAATGAAGAAACTGCAATCAATTAAGGTTAGTGCTCAATTTACAGAAATTGAAGAGTGGACCGTCAATTTGGTCGGGTGTAACAGCTTGTCGTAAATGGGTTCAGTCGACTGAATCGCGTCTGTCCGCATCCGTTCGTCCGACAATTAGACCAGTAAAAACCTGTCTGCATCCAGAATTGCGATTTCTGACCCGATCCGACACAACAGATGGCTAAAATCAGGAGATGCAGTGTGCCCCTTCAATTGTTTGAATGAAGGTTGATTAACCTAGAAAGGAGCGCGTCCCGGAGACATTGCGCGTTATTCAACATGAGCTCAGAATCGTCTTCTGACATGGTTAATCACGTGCATTATGACAAACCGACAAACAAACTGATAAAAGAAGTTTCAAGTCGACATACTTGCGAGCTGGCCGTGTGAATTCGGCTTGATCACAGGTATTTACACTGTGGCGAAACCTTTTTCTGGATGGTGGGAACCGTAAGGAATGCGTGCTACAAATTCATTCACGGAAATAAGAAACGACACTATAATGATTCTAAGACGTTAGCTTCCAAATAACGGTGAACGAAACCGACACTGGAAAGATAATTGGGAGTGAGAGTATTGACATTTGAACGGTGCTTTTAATTGAGCAGTTCATAAGATAAACGAACTTCCAGCTACCACACTTGTAGATAGAAATGTTAACTCGTCTACTGCCAATTTACCGACTTCATTGTGCACTTTGCGCCTCATTGGGACAAAATACCAGTAGAACGGCATTCCAACTTGAAATGCAGGAACCAATCCGCAATAAATAAGTTTCCAACAGTTACAGCACAACTAGATTACTATGCAGCATAGAAATGTACGGATGGACTGAATACTGTCGAGCTGCCCAAACTTTCAGACTGTCCCATATGTTTGTAGCCTTATTTAGTCAAGTTTATACCGTAACCATCGTTTCTTAATCCATGGTCATTGTTCTTCAACTTCAGATTTTGGCTACTTCCCAGTATGTTAATCTGATGCTAATCCAACAAGCAAAGATTCCGCTCCCGACCTTCCCATTACAGCTAGCACAACACAGAGGATTGTACAGGTCAGATAGACTTACAGGACACGAGAGCAGATGCGAACGAAACAACAAGTTGTGTTCAGTGCACGCACGTTTCTGTTTACCAGCTCACAAATCAAAAGGAACACAATGAGTGTGTTTTTGTACACACGCGTCTATTGAATGCGTACGTATACGGGTGGAAATTTCCCGATGCGGCAGACAGAAAAAATGCGGCTATCCAGGTGGACGAAGTAATCAATAACCGTAGACAGGACAGTGTATAAGAATTGGAAGAGACATGTAGCGGCACATTTTGAAAGTGCACCAAACACTAAGACCACCATTGTCAAGCAAACCAATAACTGTTAGTCTGTCATCACAGGCATTATCTTACTAACGCCACAATAAATGTATTCGAAAAAAGGAGAAGCTCACAAAATCGATAAGCATAGTTCAGAAATGTACGGGACCACTGTCATCAAATCCCTATTCCGTTCGCAGAGGATCCTTGAAAAACAAAATCCCATGGTTTTCCAGGATCTGAAGATTCGGAGCCAAGAATCCCAGTTAAAAATGTAATAAATGCATCTGCGAACAGGACGGAGACCAGCACACTGGCACTTCAAACAAGCCCAAAGTTGCTCAACTCACTTCTGGTCACGAGGTGGGGTGGTCATTTTTGCTAATGGCAATTTCAGCCGAGCATTGCAAAATGCCTCATCGAATTTGCGCTTGTGTGCTATCGTCTTCGTGATACAAGTTCTCTGCCCGTGCACACACAGCTGACGGATCGGCAATTCAGTGGATGACCCGGTCAGGGACATGTGTGGCCTCAGGCCAGTAGGCACAGCTGAATGCAAGCTCAGCGAGGCGAGCTCGGCCTCGTACAACAGTCCCGAGGTGGCTGGTGAAACCATGTGTGTTTATGGATACCAGAAAGCTTGTGACTGCTCAGATGGAAACCGTGATCATTACAGACGAGTCCGGCGAGAACACGCCTAAAATGATAGGAACAACCAGACAAGTGGAAATCCGATGACAAACTGCCACCTAAAATTGAATTCATAACAAACAGTATGAAAGACATTAGCTTGAAAGAGGTCGGTGGTAACGAAGACGGATGCGTTGAGTCTAAGTTCGAACTGGGTATTCAGGTAGCATTTAATCCACATAGTGCTGGGCGTATTACACAGAAGCAAACGCCTTCTGCAGATAAAATCGTATGCTTGATTCGGTTCACCCTCACATTTTACTTAACTGTTAAGTGGAATGTAGGTGTCAACTTCACGAATCCACATACTTGTGAGACTTCTTTCGCTTCCCGGACGCGAGGAGAAAACTTTACCTTTAGAGAAGATAACGCCTTGATATAGCACTCTAGTAGTGATGTAACAGTGTCATATATGTGGGTTGGTCAGCATGCAGCCCAAATGGTAACACCACAAAGAACCTACCGGACATCCCTGTAAAAAATTTATACCCAAATGAATGAAATCTTCATCATGGAGTTGAGTGGAAAAACGCATCCTTGTGTGAATGGGCACATGTTAACAGTGCAATACCGAATTTCCTGGTGAACAACACGGCAAGACGGTTTAACCTAAGTTTGATAAGAACCGTAATCTTTTTTAATGTTAGCTCAGTAAGCTTGATTTCAAACGATCTCACTTTTTTCTTGCATCTTACAGTCACTAATTCTAAAAACACTTAGGTCAAACAATGTGGCTCGTGCTACCACAGGGTTTTACAGAAAATAAACACTGCATGTTATAACTTGACCAAGATAACGCCAGAAATGAGGCTTGATTATTTAATTGCGTGCCGTACGATTGGTCGACCTTTAGGAGTAATTCCTGCTTCCCTACTTACGGGCTGCTCAATGACTACCCGTCAATTTGGATCATCAAGCAGTCGATAAGATGGGTCCGGTTGTTACTTGTACGTCGCATTCTTTGAAGACTCGTAGGGGAGTACATGTCATAAATGAAAAGAGATAGGGCTGAGTTCATGTCTCTGTAACTCCCAGTATTGAACGAAAGACCATTGGACGTGAGTACGTCGAAACAACGTTGGTAATTCAGACTGACCGCATAAAGGGAAGCGGTATATATAAAAATGATCCGAAAGTTACAGCTATTTTCTTGGGTCGAGGGGTTGACAAAATTACTTCAGCGATAAGCGTGACTCCTCCATACCCGATAGTTGCGTGTGTGAATGGAGTGTCCGTTGCACCAACTATTGTTACAGAACAATTCTTACTCTGCCATTTTTGATGCTCCGTGTTACTCAAAACTGAAAGTGAGGTGCACTCGAAGTAAATTTCAATTTTTGTGATCAACGCTGTACCCTCCAGTACTGAATCTAAGTGAAGTGACAGGGCGGCCAGTGAGACGCAGAACACAAACAGAAATTAGGATTATACGGGTATAATGATTTTACTAGTTTAAGATATTTAGGATTTTGGGACACTATGGAGGCAAATACCTTGGATCAAGTAAACAAAAGAGTTTAAAGGATGTCAACTTTAGGAGGGGAAAAAGAAAAAAAGCTCAACTGAGTATGTGAGTCGTGAGCAACCCCAGCAGTGATCGTGGTTAGGCTATTGAAAGCTTGAATTACTCTTTATCTATCATCTACTTTGCTCCAGTTAACTGAATAAATCCTGGGGGAAAAACAGTTTCCATCAATCGAATCTATTACAGCTGATATAAGCGATATAAACGAGTTCAATAGCATACAGACTCAGCTAACGACCCAATGGGAAGACAAGGGTGACCTAGCATTTTGGTATCTTCCTCATTCAAGCTGATCAACCATTTCAAACCGGTTGTGCTACTAAATTCGCTAGCCGATACGTTATTGTCACTGGTACCATTGACTATGTGTGGCTTAATAAGGTCCACACCGGGCCAAAACAAGTCGAAGCAACGTGATATTTCGGCTAATCATGTGCTGCACACGGTTACAAATTTGCATAAGTTAGGATGGAGGTGGTCTGTGACACAGAGGAAATGCACCTACCTTTTGCCAGCTTGTACAAATATTTTGTTCTTTGGGATACGGAAGAAGCAGTCGATATCGAGACTGCGTTTCAAGTTGGGCAAACAGTAAAGCAACCATATTTCTACATAAGATAAACCAAGGTTTTCAATCTACACACGAACGTCCAGCTTGTACATTCGTCAAACCTAAAAACACCAAACAAAATAATCAAGATTGGAAACCGCACAAAGTCCCCTAGTGATTATGACACGCGGTCATGTTTGGTACCGTTTACAGCTAACAGCAAGATGGACTTACACAATATGCAGCCTGGCGATCGGTATCTTCAAGTCTGACTTGAAAGAGCTAAAGTGTGAATCACCATACGTGACTGTGTCATAGCCCGATTGCCTCAACCGTCTTTCTCCCATCGTCCTTCAGCTGTGGTGTAAGGTGACAATTTCGCGCAGGCTTTTGCTCGATCATTCTCGTTATAGAGTTGCAAATTTACAGCTTTCGCCTACACATGCCGACGGATTTTGCTACTGCCTGCATATAGTCCACTAGATACGGGCCAGTTGATGAAGACAACTGTGGTCGAAAACCGAAAGTACTTCGATGCACACTTAACTCCAAACCAGCGAACGCGATGCAGTGTTGCATTCAGAGGTACGCGGTAATCACGATAGAAACCTGGCGCCTCAAGCGAGGCTGGCAGGCACGCTCACTGGGTACCTTGTTCAGTTCAGCCCAAATGTATACGAATGGATAAATAAGACAACGGAGTAAAGGGAGGGACTATAATGGTGCAAAACGAGTGAATACTGCTAGCACGATTTTCATCAAGTCAGGGCTGTTTCAGGTCCCAAGGAGAATATCAGCGTAAACAGCAGTCTAACGAGCTATAAACATCAACACGTGCGAGGCTACTCGTCAGTGTTGCTGCCGCGCTGTTCACTCTCACTGTCCATACAAATGGTAATTCGGCTCACGCAGCATGTTATCCAGTCAGCGTAGGCGTTTCAGATTCAACCAGATTGTTGCTAACCGTGTGATGTATGTATGATCACAATTAAACCGGCAAACCGTATAACCTTTCTTAAATGGTGCAAAAAGCACATTAGTTGAACCACTTCCGTAGACAGACCACTTCGTCCCACATAGAAATGCAGGATTATGAGTTAAAAGACGAGAATGTCTACCGCTGAGCTACGTATGCACCAGTACGAAAATCTCGTCTGGAGTGAATATACAACTTAAAAACACCTCCGTGAGTATACTGAATTAAGTTGTAGCTGAAGTCACAGTTACGGTATTTCTAAGTTTCAGGTGGAAGCAAAACATTTGTAAAATTTGATTACTGACTTTAACGTAGTTTCAAAGGTATAAGAGGTTGCGTTTTAGAACATATAAGGAAAAAGCGTTTCATTTCGGATAAAAGACTGGACCAGACATACCGAAAACATGAAAACTGTCAGACACATTCACAAACTTTGGACCCTGGGAACCAAATTCGTGCAACACAAACAATTTACAATGCTGACATCAATACCCACCTTCACAACGTCGATGTGTGATTGTCCCATCTAGTTCCACTGGAAAAGCTGCCGGAAAAGAACACCGGACGGATAAGTATTTGGGGCGAGGTCGGCTAGCGGGCAGCCGATCGATCGACTGCCGTAGCTGCGCTTAGCTGGCCAATAGGTAACCAGTAGAACTTTTCGCATCCGACAGGGCCGTTGCCAAGGTCAAATATATGATCGCGTGATTGGCTATCACAGCCATGTGAGTTACACTGCAACGGCAGTGTGTCGATCACCCACGCATGCACGAATCTGGAACCGAATACTGACGGACGAAAGTGTGGACTGGTTTATTTGTGACTGTACTTAAGAGCTTTGAGACCGTTTTCTCAGACTGTGCTTCGGTTTGTCGGTGATCTGGCCACGTGCTCACCGGCCCCACTGCCGTTTTCATACGACCGGCGGTCTAGGAGACTGTTTCACTATTTACATAACCGCAACTTTGTTCCCTGTTAAAGACTAAGTGTAAATAATTCTTCGGTTTGTTCCGTTTTTATACAAAGTGGTTTGCCGTATACGTGCCATCTGCATCGTAATTTCGAACAGGGGATGGTTTCAGACTGGCCTAATAACCCGCTTTTAAGTTGAGTCACGGCAAAAGTCGAGTTTGATCCTGGAAGATAAGATGGGTTTCTAGCGAAGTGTTTTGAAGGTTTCTTACCCCAGGCACGTTCACCGTAAAAGGTTGCAACATGTTCGGGTTGACTAGTCAACCAAACAAAAAATATTAACAAAGAACTATGGAGTTTACTGTGCACTTCAGCAAGGATTGTGTTTGTGTGGTAGCCGGGTAAACATTAGGGAAGTTTGTGGGCTGACAGTATATTCTGAAAGTCAAGACAACAGAGCGCAACTTGATGAGCGCAAAACTAAGTTTACCGGACTGATTTAAGAATCCCAAGTTGTGACTGCAGTTCGCTGATATCAGGTGAAGTCTTGTTGAAGAGATGACCGAGAAACGACTGATTACCGGCGCTATGAGTCAGAGAGGCACATATCACAAGAAATTTGTGAATCAGTAAAACAAAAGAGGCCTAATGAAGAGATATTTCTCGTCGTCATGATAAGAAGTCTATGGTGGACCAAAATTAGCGAAACACCTTAAAGTTGTGAACAATTTCATTATTTTGATTCAGTGCTCTATTGCAAGAGGATTTCCGGCCACCGAAAAACGAAGTGGAAATATGTCTGATGTTAATCAGCCTTCAAGGTAAAGCGATACATAAAAAAAAGTAAAAATGGGTTGAGAGGTCTAAGAAGAGGTATTTTCAACCATTTCGGTAAAACAGGCTTACGCAGCTTTGGCAACAACGGAAGAACATCCCGGTTTGTAGGTGTCTGTAATTCTTCTGTAGTCCTGGTTTTAAAAAAATTCCCACAATAATTTTACCGAACATTCTACAGAAAATCCTCTTGACTTCGATGTGTTGTTAGCCAAGAAGACGGATAGCACAGGGGTCATTTGTGTAGAAAACCAACACGGGTTATATGCTTCAACATGACAACAAACAAATCCACTAATCAACGCACGGCACTGGTACCAGAAAACCACGGTTGTTATTGGCGCTAATTCCGAGAACCACTTCAAGCCGCACTGCACTCCAGTGTTTCTTCTTGTATTTTTCCCGCGGCTACTTCAGTGCCCATGCTCTTGCCTCACTACTGAAGGGTAGTGATGTACGTGGTATGGTGTGATCGCTCGTCCTCACTACAGAAGTTAAAACAGCTTTTAATTCAGCCCTCATTTCCGGCTTTGTGAACATTAAGGTAAGGTTGTTGGAGACGGAAGATATCTCAACCATTCGGCAGTTGAAAGTAGAGGAACGATTTTGTTTGTAATTTGTTATAGCTAGCGTGTGGTTGATGTTTCTGCCGACTAGTACACTATCACCTCATCGAATACAATACCTTCTTTTTGTTTTCATTATGAGTTTGATCGAATCTGATTCTGACTTACATAATTCAGGATGATATACACAGGTTTGAGGGTTTTATATATATATATATATATATAAAATCCCTCCGTAGGCGTAACTGTTTAAGATTAAATGCCCAAAAATGCGTTAGATGGCGTGACTTGTAAGTAACTAGCGGCGAGACAAAACAACAAGA
Source organism: Paragonimus westermani (assembly GCA_008508345.1). Classification (NCBI taxonomy): domain Eukaryota; kingdom Metazoa; phylum Platyhelminthes; class Trematoda; order Plagiorchiida; family Troglotrematidae; genus Paragonimus; species Paragonimus westermani. The sequence goes on from QNGE01001154.1 coordinate 108,822, forward strand.
TCCCCCCCCCCGTTTTCAAGCCAGTTAAAGTGGTGTTCGGACTACAGCGAGCACAATTACAATTGCACTCCAGTTAAGTAATAATCGAAATACCTGAAAATATTTGATCATAGTTAGGAAGTGTTTTCCAAAGATAGCTTTTAGATTAAATGTTTACAACCCGCCGAAATCGTCGACTTTAGTTTCTGGCTAATGTTTACCACTAGTGTCCGATGGCTAGCTGTAACTTGGTCCTAATCAAGGGGATTTCTATTAGTAATTGCTTTATACGGTTGGCGGCATCCGATTCGGATTAGCCTGTCACAATGACCGAAGCCAAAGGAGGCCTGCGCATAAACCATCGCCACGAGTGGATTGTGCCCCACCACTTGCGGTTCCACCCAAACACCACATGCCCAATGTAAACCCGAAAGAATATGACCGGTAGGTGTGTGAGTGAGACCTTTGTGTCCAACCGGTCAATGCTGGTTAGCCAATTGATTGGCTAGTACGGAAAGGAAACCCCTTATCTCTCGGAAACTAAACAGAGATAGTTTGCATTGACGAGATCTAAACTAAGAAGACATATTTGTGAAGTATAGTACAAGAAGCATTGCAGTATAGGAGTGCAGGTAAGTGCATCCCGGAGAAGATAAGGATGAAAAACAAAATTCACATTGAACTATGAAAAGCGGGGCAGTCCATTCATCATACAATACACCAACAAAGCCGAAGAAGAAAATAGATGGAAGACCGCAGACACCCAAGTTACTGAACAAAGGAGCGGATTGATTATCAATGACCAGGTTGTTGGCCGACGTAGTAATTAACAGTAGTAGAATGGATACACTGATATGACCTACCTGAGCCTAACGTACTCGTCGGCTCTTCGGCGACGGTGTACTATGAGTACGTTAGTGACCTACTAACCCCAAACGGCCAGCGCATTCGCGGCCGCACACATTGCAACGCCATATAATCACGTCACCGCGACCCGACCTATGGCACCGATGGTTCCCTTGCCTACCGCAATAATTGATATACACTTTACGACACAAGCAGATTTGGTACCTTTCGACTTCTTGCCATATCCAAAACAAATAATTTACCACAGCTCGGGATAAAAACATTCTCGTATACGAAATAATCTCACCTACTGCATGTTAAATCTTCGTGTTGTTCATTATCACTTTTTAAAAAAGCTTCAACTCAGTTATGGACTTCAGTCGGGGAGGACTCCACGCACCTTATGTGAAAGTGACAAGTGTGGAATCGTCTGATCAGCATTCATCTGATTGCTCCCAAATGTACACCAGTATTTCAGCTACAGAGTTCAACGAACAACGACCACTCTATGAACCTCTTTCGCTGATTTGCCGACAGATGAGTTCAGTACCGTATACCAAAAAGAATTTAGCATTCAGCAGCGCTCGAGTACCAAAGGGTTTCCCTCTTAATGCGACACATTTTGTGGCGAGATAGAAGACAGGCTGGATGGAAAGGTTACGTAAAAACTAATGAAATTGTCAACGGATAGGTGTATCAAAGTTTAACAAGCAATTAGATGATAAGTACTCAGTAGCGATATGAAGTGCAGTCCCACTGACTGGGTTCGGTTAACTGATAATCTTTAGTAAAAATCAACAGTTAGTGAGTTACTGATACACTGGGGACGTTTACATTGTCACTTGTTTGCACCACACATGCACGGGACTTTCAGGTGTCAGCGATGGAATGCATCAATACACTCGTCGTACTTGACGAAAGTGCAAAGTTACCATAATATTCAAGTTTTGTAATGACTTGAATCTCAGCTACAGTTGGAAATCTATGGAGACCACTGGGTCAATTAGTGATCAACAATGTGTGGTTTTTTTTGTTCGAAAGGAGAACTGGGGAATGTTTCGAAGCAAGATTTAAGTAACACGGGCCTTGATATCAGTAACCCGCGCCTAATAAATGCGACTAGTTGGTGTATCAGAGTTGTCAAGCCTTACGGTCTGAATTCATTTTTCTTAATTAATGACATTTTGAGAGTGATGACAATTTTTCGAACGCAGTTCCAATCACCGTATATTAATGACAGACTGTTTCATAATGTTATGATGTTTTCGGATATTAGTGTACAAAAAATTATTATTGTATACACTATAACCAGAAAATGGCCCAGAAAATAGGCTATTTTCACAGTTTTTCACTGGATATACACGTTTCATTTTAGGCCTCAAATGCAATGATCAACTGACATATGCCAACCCCAGCGTGGTCAAAAAACCGGATAGATCTATACAATATGCTGTTTACTAAAACTGGACTCAAACCAGCCGATTTGACGTCACATCATAGACAAGTGGCTGACATGAACATTGGTCGTGTAAGAAAGGTCTGCGCTAGTTACAACAGATGTGAAGGTTAAATATGCAGAATAGAGCGGGTGGTAATTACCATTAGGTTTCTGAACTAATTGATATAATGGAACTGTTAGGAGGCAAACTCACCAAACAATCTAGTCAGGACATCGGTGACGGCTGATGAAACTAGTCATCAATTCAAACCATCCAGGGCTTCGTTGACGGCTGACGAAATCAGACAGCCACAAAGCACTGGGGGGGGCACGTCGGACCGACAAGCAACTGAGTGAGGGTGTCATGCCAGCCCGAGAAACTAACGCCTATGGATTTGGTCTTACTTGGAAGCTTGGGAACGAAGTGGCCTAAACAAGCAGACAGTGACTCATCACTATCTCATGATATATATTTACAGGCATTTCATTCATTTGGTCGAAATGGTTTTTGGCAATACAGCGTGCTTACCGCAACCGTGTCTTTCTTGTCTCCGCGCAAGCAGACTAGGGGAAGCCGCATAGCAGGGACCCAGGTCTAGCAGTCAAGCCGTATTAGAACGTTTGGCAAGGGAAAGGCGCGTTACATCAGGAACACAACGGTGATATGTACTATCTGCGCTTCCCGAAACGTGTGTAATTAATCAAATATCGTTCAGAACAGCAATTAATTTGGAATGTTTCACTACTGTTCGAAGTGCGATTTCCTCAACACAAAACCAAGGATAGCGCCTGTCGCTTGCAGAATTACAAAATCCAGTTTATAGGAAAACAATATTGTATACGACAGCTACTGCACATGTTTTGTACGTTTTGCTTGACCTGTTCGTTGTTACGTCTACACGACCTTGCCTTAAGCGACTCGTTTGTTTAAATCTGACAGGCGCTCAAACTTGTTTTAATCGCCACAACTTAAAAAACAAGTTCACTGATCGCCGATTTTGATTGGCTGGCGTCGATCGACCACAGTTCCTTCTGTAGCAGCTTGTGCGTAACCTCTAATTGACTGAACTTTCTCCAATCAGGAAACTTCTCCAGCCCAGTCTCATTACAGCACCTGGGCTCCTCTCCAGAGTAAGATGTCGATGCTTTGTTTAGATTTAGCTGAAATGACTTCATTTGATAACTCTGAGGCGCTTTTGTGTGGTGTGAATTGAAGTGATATTGATTTCTACGAAGCATCGTCGTGAAGCGCAACAGCAGTAACCAAAGCCAATTTGTAATCGTTCAAACGCGGATACATTTGAGCACGAAGTTAAACGAAGTAAATAGTAAGTGTCACGCATTTCCGTCGGTAAGCTTCGTTAAGTTTTTGCAAAATCTCAGACAAACATTCATAGCCCTAATCCGCGATCCAAATCCGCGATCCCTCCGCCAAATTTTCGAACTTAAAGTTGAAAACCAAGACGAAATTAGAGTCGAAATTAAAAACATCATTAGAACAGAAAATTCTGTTTAGTTTCAGTTATTGTTTGCTAACTTAACTCTACTAAATGCATCCTCTCCATTTTTTTTCATCTAATGACTTCCGACAGGTGTGATTTAAAGCTTGAATTCTACACAAACTCCCACTGATAACTCAATCTGCCGACTATGCGAGATGACGAGACTGCCGTGGATCCGCTCTGCACATTGTTGACCGACTCGTATGATCTGAGGACTCAGCACATAGCCGAGCTACTAAACCTTCTGTATTCTTTTCTTAATGTTGAGTGAAAGTTGGTTACGACATGCGGAATTTATTGACAACAGAAAACGTAAGCATGTTGTGTTTCGTCAACGATGAGTTATGTCCTGAAGGTTCCTGAGTCAAAGACGTTCACACTGAAGCCCGTGTATGCTGTTTTTGTTGTACCATGAAATTATGTTAGAACTGTTATAATTACCTCCGGTGATGTAGTAGAAATCACTTGAACTCAAGTTGTGCTCTATCGATCTTTTGCCGCCCTACCCAAATAGAACAACCATTTCCTTTTTATTTGGCCAAAGATGAGTGTTTTCTTCACTGTTTTCAATAATCAATGTCATTTTTAGGTTTTGTGCATTGGAAGTTTCAACTTCAATGCACGACGCGCTAAGTCTCCCTTCCCGGGTACGGACTGACCGGACAAGACATAAAAGGCCACTGAGAACACAGACCGAATATTTGGTGGACAAGGTGTACAGGTGCTCTCGTATAACGCTATAAACGGCACCAACACAAACAATAACTAGGGTGTTAGAGACAGGCAGTCAATGAACGAGCAATCATGTGACACGTGGACAAAAAATCGGCCAGCCTATATGCGAACTTTCTTACTAACCTAGATGAAACATGCACCTCTAAGATTTGAAACAATTCTGCACATCATATCACAAGCGGATCAATGAAATATCCAGGTCACTGGGAGACCGTTGTACACATTATTCAGATTTTAAATGAACAGTTTTTGTTTGTAATAGTCTGTTTACGGTTTGTTGGGGAACAGCAGCGTTCGTATGGCATCGTTGACCTCATCTTACGAATGTATTGAGTGTAGGTGTTGACCGAAGGATAATCTTCTTTGTGTTGTCAAAGTAAATGGGTGTACCTGACCCTCAGGAGTGTATCAGGAGTGTATACCCATCTTTTAGGGATGTCTTTCTTGGTAGTAAGCCAGCGAAAACATGTTTTTTTTTTAACAAACAAAAATTCCTATCAGAAAGTTACGGGGTGAACCACGAATGAGCAGTGTTTGTGGGAAAAAGATCGTACACAAGACCGACAAAACTGACAGCGATAAAATCATACGGCCACACCAAGTGGCTAGGATGCTTTCAGGTTTGAGAACTGATGAAACGTTACCTGGTCAATCAGACATTATGAGCGTCAAGAACCCGGCATACGTTACTATCTGATCGGCATTTCAGTTACCCAGCCAATGGTGCGAACGTGATAAAACTGTTACGTAACTGAGACTCGCGCAATAAACACTTAACTGACATTTGTTCTGTTCACCCCATGTCTTGAGGAGTGAAGTGAAAAAGCAGGGAATTGGAAATAAAAGACAGCTAAATCCAGCAGGATTTTTCATTGTATTTTAAGGATCTAGTGTTACCGCTATACTCTACCTGAGAAAGTCATACACCATGCAAAAAAGGGAGGCGACAAACAGTCTTAGTAGAAAGGAGCAAACAACAACCGAAGAGGACAGCCTCCACTGCAACAACAAGTGCCTCAGATTTCAGATTCAGGTTTATAATCAGTGTTCTCCGAATTCGTGATAAAGTACATGCCGCCGTTGATGCTCAAGAAGGTAAGTTAAACGATTCTGCAAATTTGAGGACACTTTTTGAAGGCTGAAGTCCCAATTGGAAAGGCACCGACGGACAAATTTTCCAGCTCTACTAGGGTGACAGAACCTAACGAACACTAGAAACGAATCACGGTATTTAGGCAATATGTTCCTAAGGAGCTATGCAAGTCCGACGGAATTGGACTTCCGTCACTTCGATACTCCATATGAACAAAAGCCTTTCAGTTCCACCCGGCTCTGAATCTGATGGCTACCGTTGAGAACTTAAACACAGGCTATCCACTGGCTGGCACAAGGAATGTGAGTACCACTTTGCCAAAACAGAAAGAGATCGTATCCCTTCAACCGAAAATTGCGAAACGCTATTTTCCCCTATTCTACTTTGCACTGATCACTAAAATGGTATAAGGGGGGCTATGCTTGAAAAAGATGTTTCGTTCGTCCCGAGCTGATCAGATGAGATGAACATCCAGAGAAACAGTTCAGATGACCTTAACCGGATCACACGAACTCTGTAACCCAAATGGCCAGTTATCACGTTCCAGCTGGCTCTCTATTGAAAGTGCAAGTGGTCTTGAGGCTTCACTTTCCAAAGCATCGAAACCTTAACTGTGGCTGCATTGATCACATCCTAACACATCGCCAGATGCTTGAACTCCACAATTCATACAGATGACCAATAGTGGTTGTCTTCGTTGACTGAGCTGTGCTCTAGGACTGTCTGTCAAGAAAGAGTGTGCCTGAGACTTAGGTGAACGTTCTAAAAGCGAGTTATCAGACCGTGGGCAGGGTTAAAGTTCGTGAGAACGTATCACCTAACTTTAGCATCTCAGGCGAGGTGTGACAAGGATGCCCAACCTCACCTTTCTTATCCAACATTGCAATAGACCAGATCCTCAACTGTGCCCTGAATGACTACAAATATGATGTTGTGAAACTGCTCTGAAGCACTCGACTTCAAGAAATGGAATATGTAGACGACATCACTCTAATCTGAGATGGCTCACATGCAGCTAAGGATGCCTTAAACAGACCAGAGGCTTTAGTTTATATATGTAGTATAAGCTTCACCTGATAAGAGCATAAGGTGCCGCTGCAGGGTCAGCAAAACCTTACTCTCATCACTTGCAGGGAGTTGTTGGAGGTAGCCGACAAGATCATGCACCCTGGGAGCCGCATCAACTTTCGTGGAATAAGACTGGGGGGGCATTTGTCAAACTATGCCGTCCATGGCACTGTCACGATTTCAGTCTTTTTGTGAAAGCCGAGTGTGTGATGTCACTGCAAAGGCTGTCTTATTGCACGACTCTCGAAACCTGGTCCATCCACACAATGGATGTTTACAGAATTTCCATTTTAGGTCACACTCGTCTCTGAAGCATTCGCGGTGTGTGGTGGGAGCACTTTAACGGTAATGGTGAAGTTCGTCAACCTGTCTTCAGGACAGATAGATTCTTTCAACCCTTCAGCATATTGATCCCGTCTCACAAGCATTATTGGCTCGGCCACATATTACGAATGCCAACTCACAGCAAGTCATATCGCGTCTTATTTGTGAGTGGTGGGTTAGGCCAGAAACCACAGCCCGATGACCAGCGTATGACCTGAGTTTGGGGTATGAGGATATCTACTCCACAGCTTATTTCAGTGAGATGCACTCGGCTTCCGAGCTAGAGTTTGAAGGACAATCAACACCTTTGGTTGAGAACATTGTCTGGAATAGCGAAGAACAGAATTCACTGGCTCTCATATAGCGAGTCTCTGTGTGCATTGTTGTAGCTTTTCCTTCTTTGCCCCTTCGCATTGTTTCTCTCCTCACCCCCATACATTACAGTCTTTCTTCTCATGTTGTGCCACTCTACTTGATCTTCACGTGCTAATCACTAACGTTAGTCTACATCATCTCAGTAAAACCTTGGGAACTTAGACTCAGACGGGGTTCCGATCCGTCCGAGTGTGCAATGCTCACATATTTACTCGATATGTTTCGGAACATTGACAGGCTTATAGATAGTTGACAATTATGGTCCTTTTTCCACGTCTAAAGGCTGTTTGTAATCTTCTCTGAAGACACTTTCGTAAAGCGGAGTCAAAGCCCCATATGGATCCGTCAATTGGATTGAATCTGCTGAGTGTGAGATTACTATGTAAGTACGACTTACGTTTATGGAAAACCGTTTCATGTGTTCAGCATGCCTGATTATGTTCATCAGGATAGTCTGGACCCTCTAGTTCCGTACAATCTTGTCGTGAGCGACAGTTTCTTGGATGCACTCGAGGAATCTAATAGGTATACTGTTGAGTTTCCTTCTGCACCAAACTGACCTACATGAAGAGTGTATGTGAAAGTGCCTTGTTTAGACGCCCTGTTAAAGACATTCCGGCCATAATAAACAAACTGAACGATCAAGCTGGTCTGTACAGAGTGCAGTTGGCACCTGCCAATTGCAAAGTTCTGCTTCAGGACTGAAGCAATTTCACTCCCGAGTTCTTCATTGTACTTGTGACTGTGGACAATTTCATATAACTGGGTGGCGGTATCTCGTCAGCTTGTGATATTGCTGATGAGAAACCAACGAGGACGGCGAATGCACGGTTTGCCTTTGCTAACCCAACACTTCTTTCCGGCTTCTTAGGTTGTCGCTTAAGCGTGGTTTTTTTTTCTTATGTTTCTGACCAATGTTTCAACAAACTTTCTGTGTTTGACCACCATAATTTAGTGTACAGCAGGTTTGGTCTAACTCTGCAGAGGTGTGATACACCCAACAGTCTGTCCTACTACGCCATCGAACGTACCTACTTCAGATGCAAGAGTTTCTGTAGCTCTTGGAAATCATCTGATCACTGTGATTGCAGAGATACACCATAGGATTTGGATCACCTTATGTTGCAGACCAAGAAAGCTATTCAGTATCCTGAATTTAAATGAACATCTGTTTTAGTTCGCATCAATAGTCCGGGGAACTGACACTTCGAAATACCCAAAATACCTGGCCGTACAATATGGAGACCAACTGTTCTCACGAAAAACCTGTGAGGTCTGAACCATTGATGGTGAGGGCAAAAAAAGATCAATACAATATTCGTGGTTAACCAGGTTGTAATCCCCCTGCGAATCAAACCCCTAGCACCTTATAATGTGGCAGTGTTCACGTCCAACTATATTAGATCGCATAACTATTCACGAATCAGCATACATTTTACATAGCTAACCTCTGCTCAATATATCAATAATGTGGCTAGCCATTTCTTTGAGTTTTTAATTTTACCTATTTCAGTTGTCGTTTGTAATCACGACGACAAAGTGGCTTATCCGAGAGGCACTACAGCGAAAAGCAAGTGTATCCAATTAACCTCACACTCAGAAGTTGCACAAACCCTCGAAATCTGAAATAACCCTGAGATTTGGAGACTGTTTCACAGATGAAATTGTGGTAGTTTGAAGTTACATTGTGCGCGTTTAGAAGAACCATGCCATCTAGTTGTAAAGTTCACCACGAAAGGCGTGATGCATTAAAGCTGTTACATCAGCGACGCGACGTTGCAGCGCACTCGCGAGCATGAATGGTCAAACGCTTTGTCCGCACATCCAACCCATCGCTTGTCGCATGTTCATTTCGACCCACTACGGCAAGTGCATTCGGAAGGGCGGACTGAACCAACGATTTTGATCATTAGGGTTCTGTAAATTAACTGCTAACTAAATATATTAAGTGTCCCTAAATTAACCATTCAGGTGAGACAGCCACTCCTCTACATATTTTTTACGAGACTTTGGGTGTGTCAGGCATTAGAAGCACAAAAACATGAATACTTCTTAAAGGATTAAATTACCCAGCATCTATCAACCAAAAAGTGATACTCTGTAACAGAACTGCATCGTTTATTTTAAAGTTAAACATAAACTTTCCAACCAGCCTCTTTCGAAGAGAAGCACTAGACTCGAGTTTCGCCCTTATTAGAACTCGTCAGTAGTGCATATCCTTGCCACGGCCGGGATTTGAACTCCGGACATTCCAATCATGAGGCAACCGTGTTGACCACTGCGCCATTGACCTCACATTAGGCACGACCGAATCATCAACCACTCTCGCTTGTGAGCAATGATCAGGTTGCCCGATCGTCTCGAGAGGAGACACAGTTACTGCCTGTTAACTCCAATCGATAACCCCGCGATTAGGACTTCTGAGACAGGTCAATATCACTGAACTCATTAAACCCGCAAGGCGATATTTTAGATTACTGATGAGTAGTCGGGTATTTGGTTTATTTTCAAGCTGAACATCGCTCACATTTGATCACAGCCTTCGCATTCAGGTAGACTTGCTTTTAGACAGAGACTGGCTGGAAATTCTATGTGAATGCGAAGGCTGAGATCAAATGTGAGTGATGTTCAACTTGAAAATGTATTTGTTTGGTTTAAAAAGAGTGGCAATTTGACACATATTCCATAGAAAGCCAGGTAAATTCTATTAATTCAGCCGAAGTTGATTAATTATCCACCATAGGCGGGCGTGAAATAACTCGTATCTAGGGTTGTACAAACGTTAAAACCACATTAATAGTGGACCAGAGCACTAGGGTACATTAGTGACAGGGTAAATCGCCTATCAAATTGTAATTTGGTCCAAAACCAGACATTTAGTATCATGTGAATGGATCACGCCAGTTACGCATGTGAGCAATGGCCAAAACTGGCAGATGAGTCTAGACTCGCACAGACATGTTACGGAGTTCTTCGAAATCTTTGGCTGAATAACTGAACTCATCTCATCAGACATACGTTAATTTACAACGCACTCTTAAATTTCTCAGTGGTACTCTTGTCTGATGACAAATATTAAAAGCGTACCAGTGGTAGTTGTTTCAATTCTGTTCGGTTATCTTCTGGTCAAAATGTACAAGAAACAAGCTCTGATTATGCTTACCTTGTAAAGGCTATACGTTTTCTCACCTTTATGGTGCTAGAAAGGTGTAATGACTTTCATCAAATTTGTTTCTACCATACACGGATCAGTCTGAAAAAATATGAGGTTGAAATTATGAAGGGAAATACTTCAAAATAGAAAGTAGTCAAAACTGACTACTGTGTTTTCCTATTTAATCGACTCTGAAGTTTCTGTGATGGTTTCATTTCCGTAGATCGTATTGGTCTACAGAAGAGAGAGGATTGTTCATTTATAAAGGTGTTTTATGTCACTTGATCCTGTACGTCAATCCCATTGAGACGATAGGTAGAGATTTAAGTCATTAAGTTCACATAAAGACTAATACAAGTATTAACACATGTGACTAGCACTCATCTTGTCGGACTATTTACAGACTGACCAGTTGATTCACCTCGCTAATTCCGGTCAGGTCATGATTCCATTAGTTATAGAAAATAACCACATTTGATTGGACAACCAATCAGAAACAACATTCTAGTCAATGTGATATCATCGAGATTCTTGTGCCAATTTAGTAATGCTCATCTGGAATTGTATCTGAACGTCCAAATCGGGTTTAGTCTAGCTAGCTGAAGAAGCATTTTAAAAAATGATGACAGTAACAACTTCAAGTGGCGTTAGAAGCAACGGAACACGAATGGAAGCCGTTAACACTTATTGACTGTACGTTTCTACCACGAAACTATTGTGGAGGGGATAAGCGAACACACCACATCTACCGTAAATAGTGAGACGGAGACACACGTAGAAGCATTGAAGTTGTTGATGGAAAACAAAAGAATTAACACTGGAACGCACTTCGGAAAGAAATTGTGGTTTCCAAACATGAACTTTTAGTGACAACCGTGAAGTCTTGGGATTTCCGGTGTGTACAAACACATGTTTGTGTTCAAGTTATTATCGAAGACAACATCACCTGTGCGAGTTTTCTAAATAAACAACCGATGTACCATTAACGCTTATGGATCACAACATTAGCCAGGTGGAGTTAGACCGGCTATCGTCGGAATGCAGCTGGTATTTCCTTCGAATGATGAAAAATATGTTATTGCTCACAAATTCTCGTTAAATTAGCGCACATGGAATGAAGAGTGACTTACAGTTCACTCACTGAACCGAGTGACATTAACTGCCAAAGACAATGTATTGTATGTTAGCTCAAATGAACTGGTGAACACTAGCCAAAACTCGACAAATTTCGGGACAGGATTCCAGGATATATGCTGTGACGCCGAAAAGCTAGCCTATCCAACGCTTATCCTACGTATGGCTCATTCAAATCAATCATTATAGACGTACTTCTTTCTACGTATTGCACTGGTCTGGTGATACCCTGTAGTCTCTGTGTAGACAAACAAACGAGATGCCACAAAAAAGTTTCAGATAGCCCTTAAAAAAGCATATATTTTCATCCATCGATTTTCGTTGTTCTCACGCCGTGTCTGCCATACATGACTGTTTCATTTTATTCGCTCTGTGTCTGTCGGCCATTTATGGTAATCGTTTCGTCCTATAAATTTAGAGCCTCTGTGGTCTAATTTGAACTTACTCTTCCAATAAACAGTGTTGCTGCGTGTCTCCTCTTTCTCGGTTTTTGGTCAACCGACTGACCGCATAACCAAAGGGACGATCCAGTAATTTTACATTAAACCTGCAACACACAACTTGAAATAGACCGTTGTGACGGAAACGTCGTCTACCTATAGAGTTCTACAATTTGTTGTGAAAGCCTCAAAAATTTTCCCCGTGTATCTGACTGGGCCAACTCTCATCCATTTAGATCGGTCGAAGTACTCAAGAATGTCTCCTCTATCTACACACTAAAACAACCGGAAGACTTGCTGCCCTGTTGAGTTACCCTGTTGACCTGTTTTAACTTCCGTGGACACAAACGCAGAAGCAATGTGAGTGACCAGTTAGCATATACCTTTTTTTGAACTGCTTGCTATAGAAATACGTATGATTTGCTATCAAGTTACTGTTTACACACTTATAGAAAAAAGGTATCTTGTAACGTAGTACCACTACACTGCTAGATAGGAACAAGAGCTTACGGACATATTGGAAATCGAAGGAAGTTTGTAAACTTCGAGAATCCAATGATTGTTGCCATATCTTTGGTTTAAACAAATCAAACAACCTCGCATAGATCAGAATTAAAACTGAAGAATTTCGCCTAGCTTCATTTGGTTGTAAATCACATAAGATGATAACAGTGACTTGAATCCACGTGGTGAACAACAGTCCCTGCAGGTGTAACACTCAACTCTGTGTCAGTACTAGCTGACCGAGGAAGTTTGTTAGACGAAAGGTCGACCACAAAGCTTATGTATCAAAGAAGCGATAGGGTTTTTTCGACTCCGTTCCATTTTGCAAAGTTGAATGTAAATGACTCATGCATTCAGAAGGGAAATGTCTGACAAGTCTCTCAATTCCATCACCTGCTCAATCCTCAGTAAGCAATGACTTTCGAGACATGTTGCTCATTCTAAACTCAGTTTTGTCTCAGCAGTGTACAGTGAAAGATTTATGATTTCGCGTGAGTCATAAATTCGGGCTGGTGTATAGCGTAGTAGGAAAGAATACGGATTTTCTCCGCTTGATATGATATTACACCACAAGCTGGCTGTCAGTTCCCGTTCAGTAGAATATTGAATTGACGTGCTGATTTGTTTTCTCCGGTATTCTAGGTCGGTTAAGTGATGCTTATTCTGATAAGTTTACTAGGTAAGAACTTGTGAAAAAGAATAATGTGACATCTGCGTTGAAGGTAGAAGTTGCAATATTACATCTCCATAAGAAGGATAAGCACACTGTTACGGTCTCTATATATGGTATCTTGTAAACTTGACAGCTTTATTCATATATGTCCGACTTATTTCAAAAATAATCTCAGATTCTGTGGCGGCCTTTTTGTTCACCCCAACTGGTTTTCACTACTCAATGAGAAATCCATGAACTGCAAATGTCTGATGCGTGCGCTCATTTTGACACAATACGTACAGCAAGTGCATCCTATGCAAGACTTGAACCATTGAGCAAGTTACTTCAAGCGGCATCCACTCCCTGTTACATAAATATCTCTGTCGAACACTCCCCTTGAGTTTCGTTCGCCAATTCTGTCCTGATTTTCTCGATATGGACTAGCGATCTACTGTCTCGTTATTTTCAGGGGCAAGTAGCAAGAGTTTTTGGGATGTGACCACCAACAGCTCTAGCCTAATTGGTCAGTGCTAAACTAGAACAATAAAAGGAGTGGTGTTAAGTCAATGAACATCACAGTGAAATTGTTCTGTCAGTATACGGAAGAGAGTGGACACGGCGCTCAATGAAATCCACTGTCTCTTACCTATTCCCTGTTCTGTGGTTGAGGCCGGTGTAATGTGTGATAGAAGCAAGCCTGAGAAATGATTCTCGGGATAGCATAGACATCTGAAATCGGTTGCCCAAATAAGCCGATGCTTTGCTGAAGTGACCATTCAAAATAGCGTACAGATGGGATTTCATAATGAATAGATGAATTAGCTTGGGTGCAATTTATTAAAATATATCAACCATAAATGGAGCTCTACCAGTCAGTATAAACGCCGGAACTTTAAAATAACTCTTCCCCTGTCGTTTCCACGGGGTGAACTAGCCCACTGGATGGAAAAATATCGTGATTGTACAATGAAACTAGCTTTACGTTCTTGCCTTTCATTGGGGCAACAACGAGTTTTCAACAGGGTGCACATATCAAATTGCTCCGGTTGACAATGGAACAGTTAGCAAAAAAAATTTGTTGATATGTGAAATCTTACTGTAATGTAGCAGGGCTTCCTGATCTTTTTAACGCTCAGCACTTATATGTCCAGTAAGGTTACCTACAGTGGGCCAGATCTTCACTCAAAAACTCGAGCCTGGGTTAACGTGGCAAATGTTTAGTGCGATGGACGCTAATGAACGTTCAACTAGAATTTTTTAGAAATCAATGGAAGTTCGCATTCCACACCCCTTTAGAAGTGACAGATAGAAGGTGGACAGAAATATATTGTAGAGAATAGATCTTGCAGTGAAAGATAATTGGTAGTAAATTACGGGATCTCAATGAACTTGTTTAGCAGATAACCAACAGAACTTCAGAAAACGTTAACCTTTATGAAGGAATGAGTAAACAAAATTGCTTTTACAAACAGTTTCAAGGAGTTTGTATAGTAACATTCATTTCCGCAAAACGGATTGTCATCAGACCGCCTCCGATGGAGCGCCATATTTGCCTGTAACTCTGACTCTCAGCTGCCAAAATGATTTTGGTCTTCCTGACTATGCGTGTCGTTCCGTTGATCAGCCTGTAGTTGGAATCTTCACTAAAGTATATCTGCACGATTCCCAGATAATGTGGTACAGTTCTGTCATGTTGAACTTACAACTTGCCACTGTTCCTCATGAATCCAATGGGGGTACTGCCTTGTAATCTTTTGTACAATTGATTCGATTGAGCAAAAATGTGATAGGCTAAAGCCAATAACGTACCCTTAACACTGACAGAAAATTTGGGCGGATTGTCTTGCTGTCTTCTAATGAAGGCATGGTGTTGAGATTTGACCGGTGCCCGCCTAAAAGGTTTTGTCAACAAACTGTTGACTATGTTCTCTAGGGTATCCACTTCTTCTGAAAGGCAGGACAATAACGTTTTAACCATATCAAACTTTACAATATTAGCCGTTGACGTTCAACGTACGGCCAAAAGCGGTACATTTTTGATGCTCCATCTACCGCCCTTTGACCGCCACACCACTATTGAATACTATGCGGATGTTTTTCATTAGACCTGCGTGGCGCTTTCATTAATGTCATGGATTAGAATACCTCGGTCGAAGTTCTTTGGCGTACTGCCCCGATATTATATCTACACATTGACGCTTCTTCTGAACCCTTCAAATGTAGCTGGGATCGAGTGCAATAATATTGGCTAAGTATAGAGACATTTGACACTCTCTGTCACACCGTTACATAGCTATCCATACAAATAAGCTTATCCGATCGGTCGGTCAATGGCCGTTCGTCAAGCTTCTGATAAACGTTGTCTGGGATCACTCGAAGGACAGAGATCAACATATCTTTTTATGTTGGTGCTCGAGCATGTTCACAAATGCTTCAAAACAAGCGAGAGGAACGGCCGTTGGTTGATTGATTCACCAAATGAGTAGGGTCTCAAGTGAGCGCATCAGAAATCTAAGTTACGATGTCACAACCGTGCTTACTTGAAGTCACAAGCTAAGGTACATGTTATCGCCGCAGTTAATTTTCTTTCAAAACGGCTAGTCATATTAGTGTAGTACTACTACACCAAACACGCGACAAACCAACAGTACAATCGTCTTGTGGGTCATTCTCCAACGCTTACCGGTTTTGGGTTTCCACTTAATGATATACTGATTTTATGCGACTCTCGCAGCCCGTGCAACCATCTCCAGATAGGATACAAGAAAGCGGTCGAGTGCCACGACTATAATTCTCGAGCGTTGAAGCTTTCGTGTTCTAAATTAAAAAAGAAGAAACGGTATAAAAAAAGTTAACGTTTGTCCTGGTGTGATGGATTACCAAGTCGAATACGCAATCATCCCAACAGTCAATGGAACACCTGTACGCGATAGCCCATAGCTGATAGTTTGCGGACAACACGATCGACCGAACGAATCATCACTCAGCACAATCGGGTCAATGCGAATCAACGACAAGCAGCGTCAGTCGAAAGCACAGAACCAAACAAAAGTGCACATGACGTCTGGATGGAGATCTCGCTGCGTTATGGACTTGAATTCTGGCTCACAAACACCAGCGCGCCAGTGGTGACAAAAAGCACGAATTGTACAATAAAAGCCTTGCTTTAGTGAAAGACCTTTTTCATTACACTATTATCAACAGTCGTCTTCCGTATTGCACTGATATAGTAAGTTAGGACAGGACCATGTATATTAAAGAGGCTTATGCGGATATTGATTGTGGTGTGAGTGCAAATTACACATTCCATTACGGTCATAAATATACCTATGGTGAAAGAATTGTCCAGTTGTGATGTTGCATTTAGTTCACGAAAACTCATTGCCCCTCCTCAGTTATCCTATATTTCCTTTTTCAAAATGTTGACGCTTACCTTGACAACAACGTGTTCAAACAATAAGACAGTACTGCATGTAGAAAACGGAATATATATACATATAAGCTCTTTCAATAATGGGTCTTATGAGCACGAGTTACGATTAAGAAAAGCATGATGATAAGAAGGTATGAGCTGCACTCTTCGCACGTGACTACACGTAAATTACGAAGTCAGTGCAGTGGGACTCGAATAATGATTTAAAAAACCGAGTGCACCGTGACAGGCGGAATTATTTGTTTGTTTGGTTGTACTCCAATACACAAACCTTATGATATCAGTTTACAAAAAACAATACCAACTGATGCAAGTGAGTTTGTCTGTCTCATACAGAAATCACGAAAATAGGACACTTGAGGATGTTCAAACATGTATACATAGTCAGTTTGTAATCATTGAAGAGTAGTTAAAATAGTACAACCACGTCAGTTCACTTTGGGTCTTATAAGGAAATACTGTATGCTATATAACTTGCAAGCCATTACGAGACAGTAGAGAGTCAGCCGTTTTCGTTATCATTCTCATCAATCCGGATATTTGTGACATCTTATTCCGCTGATATAGCAAAAAATTTGATACATGGGAGGGTATAGGTCGCATTATCGATGTGAAATGGGATATCAAGAAACAGAACGGTCAATTTGCTTGTTCACTTAGAATGAGAGCAAAGAATCAACAGCGTGTAAGTGAACAACGAACTTTCCAGCCATGCATTTCAACACTATAAAAATTCATACTGACATTTGGTTCCTGAGATTAACGTAACCGAACAGTCACTGTTGTGACTACGGGCTTCCAAACGACCTAAGAACGAATGAATACACTTTACTCGCCGTTAACAAATCCGTCTTCCTCCCGTAAGCACACATGTACTCCTCGTACACACTGGATACTTGGACTACGCCTACTATTGAGCTCCTCACGGCCAATTAGACAACGACGTGAATTTCATATGGACGTACTGTCCGACGAGTTACATGTGATACTGGGCTGCGCGTCCATATTCCATAACTTGACAAAGAGGTTTGGATTTTCTGAAGTTCACTGTCTTCATTCTGTACACTGTCGTGATGAAGTGATGTTCAGAGAAGTTATTTGCAAAAGCTTTTGAACTTTAGTGGTAATCAACAAAGTCAGAGTTACTAAAGTTCAACCATGCTGCCAAAAAAGTATTTTGTTATGTTGCCGGTTTCAAGTGATTTTTTGCCAGACAACTGATGTAAGATTAACTTTCTCTGTAATTCGGCTATTTGCTCAACTCTGTGTAATATAGATAGCAATGAAATAGTCGTTTTAATCGAGCATGAGGAATCAAAATGAGCAACTTGATCTTCACATAATCTACAACCGTTAACGCTGTTGTAGCCAGTTCTACATATGGAAGTTCAGATCAATCAACTCTTTCGAGAATGACTGCTGTAGTAACTGGTTGGTACTAGACGAATCAATAGCGTTTACTTCGAAGCAGACCCTAAAGTGGACGTCTCCAATGAACTCTGTGTTCTAATCAAAATTAAAGAATAACACAACTGGCATTTCGCTGAAACGCCATCAGTTTAATGTTTCAACACATTTCTTGAATATTCATAACCAGCTTGCGTTAATACCTTGACTGTTTGGGTGATATAGTCTGATGCAGCGGAGAAGCGTTGTTGGCAATTGCCGATCGTGTGCATAGCTGTTATGAGGTTAGATCTCTCACTGTGTTTATGATTCAATTATATCCAGGTATCATGTAGGTGCGTGTCCTGATTGTACAAAATGATTATCTGTAAAATGAGGGCCTTTGGCATTAGTATCAAATTAAACAGGACTGATGGTGATTTCGTTAATCCTGATCTATTCACTTCATAGAAAGCGAAGACAGAATCCAGGTAGATTCACCTGACGAGGAATGTATTCAACTGTGTACTGCCTTCACAAACTCTGGGAAAAAGACACAGTGGGGAAATGATTGTCTCCGTAGATCTGAAGCGCCAAACGTGCACCTATACGTACCGCTGGATTGTTTCTACTGGCACTGTAATTTGGGATGAACCCGCTTCATCGCTTTTGCAATAATCCCATCCTCTTCCCTATCAACAGCCTATTTCCTTTTTACCGAATCTGACGATGTCTACCAGTATCATCCGTTTGTTACAGCAAAACAGTCATAGCCCGTTTATTAGGTATAATCAATCGAGTAAATAGGTTACATTGCTACTCATTCACAATTTTGCTATTTCCGCCCCCTTCAGCAGACTGTCGCACGAATATTCATAGCGTGCTTTCATCATCATCGTCAGCGGTATACCACTGGTTGCTGAACACTTGTCACACAATTGAGTGCGGTGAACCAAGCCCTACTGCGTAAGTCACAGACTGGCTCAGAGAAGTCCTGGTTGCTAACGTAGCATCTGTGCTCAATCTCAGACAATCCAAATCAAAATGGGTACAGCTTGAAAAGAAATAATCCGGTTGAATGTGACAGATACCTTCGATACGATTTTCCTACGCACTTCACTGTCCAAACCCATTGAAAACCATTAGTTTGCAAACAACTCAGTTGAATAACAGTAACGCTTAAATCGTGGAGCTTAAATTGTTACCATCCATCCTAACACAGGACTTAGCGTGACAGACAGTTGTTTCGCATTCTCAGTACATGATTTCACCTTCTAAGTCTACACATCTTTGAAGAGTGAGCAAACGAACTCGGTTCACATTCATCCTCGTCAAAATGTCCACTTCCCAACTTCATCATTGTTAACTTACCGCTGCTATCCGATGTTAACGACTGGATGTAGATATCGATAGTCGAATGGCTGAAGACTATACACGTTGGCCAATATTATAGTTAACAGTTCCCAACCATAGAATAGTTAGACGTTCATGGTCACCAAGGTCCACTTAGATTAGTTCCAACTTTAGAGATGTTGACCACTATTTGATTTCCTATCTCACTGCTGCTAGTAATACAGGTTGCTAATTACACGAAACAGTTAACAACACAACTTTACTATCCGAAGTAAGATCAACGTAATTGTTGCAGTCTTTCAGAAAAACTGTATTACGCGCTCAAGTGTAACTGACGGAAAACGGTATATCATCCAAAGCCACCTGTGCTATAGTCTCAGAACAGCTTATCAGCACTCGGCAATTTGTTAGAGATAAGCTTATATCTGACATGATTCAACTACCACCAATTTTGCTCTCGGTTCATCTGATCAAACGGAGTTTCCTTGCCTAGACTGAGACGTTACCAATAAGCCAAATTACTCGTGGTCTGAACTTATGAACTCTCAGCTGGGTTCACACGTTTTCCAGTCGTCAGCCGTGCTATTCGAAATATGTCAGGCAGTAACACCCTGCAGGCTCTAACCTTGCTTGAAATGGAAGATTAGAGTGCCAGCAGGACGCTGACACAGTTGTTCGACATCTTCGTCCATCTAAACGATCTAAAATATGCAAATCGACCAGACGAACGGAACACATTTTTGTAGTTAAAAACCCAGCCAGCGCTGACAGACGGTGCATATGAATCTGCCCCAAAATTTGTTTAATAGCCAAAGTCTTATGCAAACAGTTTCGTGCATGACAGAACTCTGACTGTTCTTTTCTGGTTTCAGCTTTCAGGAGTGCAGCGAATCTGAGAAGTATACTAGAATCTTAATTGTGATGACTGATGTGAAGCGAATAGTTCAACAGCTTCTGATGCTGATTTTGATTAGTAGGATTACAGCCGACTGGTCCCAATTCTTTAAATGGGAAAATTTAGTAGTAACGATGTATTCATGCAAGGTCTGAATCTAGGTACATATTTCGATATCTACATCGGTCCTGAAAGTACTCCCATCATCTACAAACAATGGGCACGTGGCCTTTATTGGAATGGACTCTACGGAACAACTAATGTCTCTAAAGCACGTCTCTTCTCACTCAAATGGGTTGATGAATTATATCTACGAGCTAAATCAGTGAGGAGCCGGTGACACTGTGGTGATTGTTCACAACGACAAATCCGAAACAACCCCACCCTTCTTAATTGCAGTCTGCTAAGTATTTGATTGTCACGACTAGCCACAATCTGGCACGGTTTCTTCAAAAGAACAACTTTTTTTTAATTTTCATTTCGGAGCTCACAATTTATGCCTTTACTCCTACTCTGTTTCCAGCCTCATGCAATGTACACTTCGAATTAGTAATTGCGTTGATTTTACAAATATCCGGTAATTTTTCTTCATTGGTTTGAGTATAGCTTTTATTCTTTTCTAAATCCACTAATGTATTTGCCTAGCTGTAATGTGATTTCGCGCTTTCCTTTCAGTGAATTTATCGTTTCAACTTCTATATATTTTTTTTATCTCCAAAATGGTATCGAAGTTCAGTCCTCTCTCTGTTTTAAGCAACTTTATACGCTTATATCCTTGATTAACATCCGTCCGTGCTGGTGGTCTTCTCCACATGAGTTTCTTTACGTGATTTGCCTCTAAGCAAATAATCACGAACCATTCTGATTAGGTTGAATTTTTGATTGTTTTTTTCACAGCCGTCTTTTCGTGTATGTATACCCTCAATTCTATGTGGCTCGTAGTTTACAGGTTAGCGTTCTGCTAAGGTTCATACTTGAAAAGCCATCATAAAAGTCATGCCGCTCTGTGTAAACGGGTGGTCGATACGAGCCACCATATTTGAGGGATTAATTCATTAACGCCCCATTACTGGAAGCACCCATCGTTAACTGTCTGGTGAACTGTTAGAAAATTTCCGCAAATAATATCAGGGAAACTGAGTCAAAGATGATTAGCATTATGGTTGACACAGTCCCAATCAGTTAAGTGTGAACAAGGTGACCCGACGTGCGGCTCGTAACAATTTGGGTAACTGTAACAATTACTTGTGATAACGATCACTAAAATGATAATTATAAATTCAGTATTTACAAACAGTACTGATCTATAACAATAAGTGTAATAACAGTCGGCCGTTCTGGATGGTCTTCTTCGGAGGTACTATCACCGAATTCTTTTAATCTGTCTAACAAAACACAATACACCCATTTTTAGAAATACTTCATTGCCAGTTGCAAAACACTACTGAGATTGAACATCCAATGTTCGTTTCTGTGACATCAATTTGTATCAAGCAGTATCCAGTATGAAAGAGCGACAGTCTGTGTCGGCGTTTAATGTTCTACCGTGTGAAAGGCGATTGGCTCTATTTTACCCCAACTGCCAATCATCCTTCAACTATACGGCAAGTACAGCTTATCCGACATCCAAATGTGAATTCGCACACGCTGACTGTTTGAGCGTCATTTGTAATCTAATTAGGCAACTGCGTTGACAGAATTTCGTCTTGAGTCACACTATATTTGAATAGTTCATCGCAATTTCGTTTGTACTCGCAGTGTTGTTGTGTTGTGGTTTAGCGGACTCTCAGATTACAGTGTCATGATGCATGTTATCATGTCAAACCGCTCTACGACAATGGTACAACCTAACAATCACTGATTGACCTCTTGAGTATCGGCAAAGAGGAGAATAAATCAACTCACTGCCTTACTTACCCGGAAGCATACAGCTCAACACCATTGTATACATGTCATTGACAAATTACTCAACATAATTGTCAACACCACCTAACATAAACTGAACACAACTCATAATTGACGGTAATCCTCACATTCTTGTAGACTTTTCAGCCAACCCGTTCCGAAGAAAGCGCTACAATCGAATTTCGCTCTTCTTAGAAGTCGTCAACAGTGCACATCCTTGCTATGGCCGAGATTTGAACACCGGCCACAATTTCATGGGACAACTCTGCTGACCACTGTGCCGTTGACCTCAGATTAGACAGAACCGAATAACCATTTCTCAACGCTCAACGAGAGTTCGCCCGATCATTTCCACAGGAAACTCTCTGCTGACTCCAGTCGCCAGCCAAGTGATTAGGACTCCTGGGACAGGTCGAAGTCTCCCATCTTATAAAACCTATTAGATTGTATTCAAGCTTATTAATCAGCAGTCGGGGATTTGGTTTCTTTCATATTGAACGTTACTCACATTTTGATTGCAAACTTCATATTTGGATAGACGTTTCAGCCACCCACTTTCGAAAAGAAGCGCTTCACACGAGTTTCATTCTTGTTGGGACTCACCCTTGCCATTGCTGGAACCAAAACTTTGGCCACGAGTCACTAATGTTACCGAGATGAGCATTGCTTCACTGACCTCACATCACGTACAATTGAATAATCTTATTTACAGACGTTCAGCCGATTGCGCTTGTAAGAAATGTTCTGGCAGAAAAGAAACTCGAGTCCAGTGCTTCTTTTCAAAAGGGATTGGCAAAGCTTCTTTTAGTCATGAGCGGTACTCAGTTTTTTGTCTTAATAGAATAGTAAGCCGAACTGTGAAAAAATGTCAGCGTAGATGTAACTAACAGTGAAAGAAAATCAACTATTTCCCAGCACCAACAATCAGCAATAAAACAAATTAAACCAAATACCGTTCAACTGAATTTTGATGCAACCGTCTCGGTTTATCACAAACACTCATCTGAGTGTAGTTTCGTAAAAATGGAGAATGATTACTGCCAACAGCGGGCAAACAGTTCCAGGACCGTGGTAAAACATTTCAATCTTTTACAGGCAGAAATGTTAAACAGCACAGTTAACGTTGAAGAATGTAAATTTGCAAAAATAGAATTTCAACCAACTTCTTGCGAACTGGCACACACTTCGATTTAATTTACATTTTCGATGCTCGACGTTTGACTTTGATGAACACAGAGAAAACTGTGCACGTTAAAAAACACTATCAGCATGGGCAACAATACACCAGTGGCCCACACTAACACCTAACTGTAATCGATAGGGCGAAATTATCGCTTGAATGCTGTGTGAGACAAGCATTTCTGACGGTGAAATCCAAAATATGCTGGACTCATCGCTTTGGTACTAAAAACAAAACAGCCAAGAGGATTACTGTTACTACAACCTTTAGATAATTACTGTTCATGATGTAAAACAACTGGGCTACATGTACCCAAGAGCGCATTCATCAATAAACTGTGTGGAACTGCTATGGACAGATTCAGGGACAGCAAGTCGATATCCGTCGACGATACATGTAGGCCGACGTGGCGCCTTTGGTCTTCAGGTGAATGCAAAAAGCGTACAAAATACACTGGCTGGATTAAAACACGAAAGCTAACCAAGCAATGCACAACATACGATGTAGGAAGTGTAAGGGGAATCACGTGTTGGTGGAAAAACGCACAGCAAAAGTAGAGCAGGTCACCAAAGCAAACTTTCTTTCAGATACGGTAGTCCGTAGCTGTATGTTTAAACCGATTGGAACAAGAAATGTGAAAAATGGGTAAAATAATTTACATTAACCTAACAAAGTACTTGACTCTGCTTCTGATATCAGTGTGAGAGATGCAAGAGAAATAATGTGTCACCTGGTCGTAAAACAACCGCAAATGATGCATCATGTTATGTACATCTTAAGAAATGTTCAAAACAATTTTTTGAAAAATGTGCTTTTTGTATATATCTTTGTGCATCCCATCAAACGCCAAGTTACCAAGCTACTCTGGCTTTTACAAACGAATACTTCTGTATGTTAGCACTTCCGCGAACCGGAAAAGCTCTCGGTTTTTTCGTTGCTTCACCTGGACAGAAGATGCTTGTTATATTTTGTTAAGTTTCACGAATTAACAAATATAGAACAATAGATTACATTGGTTCATCAAAACATTACGCTGTTCCTGACCAAATAAGACATTGTGGTACATCTGAGTAGTTCACGGACCCTGCTGGGATGTGTTCCTTGACCAGAATGCGCAAAGGACATCCTGTTCTTTCTGTGTAAATGGAACAATTTTGTATAGAACGTCTCACTTGGTATTTCCTTGTAGTGATGTTTTTAAGGGCGATGTTAGCATCCAGGTGATGAGAACAAATCAACTAGTTTGTCTATACAAAGCCTGCATCCAGTGGCTGTCGTGCTCAATGAATATGTTGTACAAAAATGCTTCCGAATTCTTTCTCCAAATTTTGTTACTAAAGAAAGCTGTTTTGCATTTCGAATGATTCACCTAGCATTATTCGCAAGATCATTCAAAACAACTATAATTTAACCTGGACCATTTTCAACAAACTCAGCGCTACCTGTAGCATCAAGTTCAGAAACTTTTACATGAAAATTTCAAGCAGGCCAGAAATAGCATACTCAGTAATCTGTAGAGATACACGAAACAACGAGATAATCTCAGTATTTCCACAAAGTTTGGTTAGGGATATCATCAATATCCTTGCTATTCAGTTCACCAGTGGTCAGTTGAAAACCGTATCGTTCTAATTCTCCCGTCACCAGAAAGGAACAACGACATTAAGTTACAGTGTCAGTCCGAACAATTTTTGATTTGCTTTCACAACTCAGTCCAGCCTATGAAGTTGATTTCAACTGAGCCTGGTTGACTTTCAGTGCCAGTACAGAGGTGCATGTATTGGATCACAGAGTCTGAAGCCTTTAATACACTTATGTCCTTACTCAACTGAGATGTGGACAAAGGGTAAGACGTCCGGAGTAGCTGTAAAACTGACAATTTAGCACAAATACAGGGTTTATTGAACCTCACAATAATTTCCCTCCCTACAGTCTATCCGATAACAATGACCAGCTTGAGCAGTGTGTCAACAGGGATACATAAGCACTGCTTAAAAAGCCACTTCATCAAGCAAGTAGCAGCGAAATCAGCTGTCCCAACTGATCACGTATGTGGATTGCTCAAACTCTATAGACCAGTGTATCACTGAGGCCATTATCTATGTTTAACTCACCGCTATACTAGCTCGGTCCTTGGCTCATGTAAACTGTGTGACCAGTAAAGCAAATGATAGTTGCAGAAGCTGTGCTTGATAATTCCGAGCTTGTAGACTTGTTTGGTAGATTAGACAAATGCACATCCTGTGTAGACGCTGTCGGTTTGTTTATAAATGTCCCTGTGAGGTAGACGATCGATGTAATCTATTAATGTGTGAAAGATACATCCCAATTTGGGTCGGCAAAACGAGCACCAATACCAGAATGTTATAACCTGGCCTGGACAACACGACACTTGTGAGTCGAAACCTGACGACGTGTCGACCTGAATTAAATCAACTGGATGCCCTTGGAATGCGTTACGCAAAATCGTCTGGGGTCTTGCGACCTGGGTAGACAACAAGTATTAGGAACTAGAAACCACACCTCAGCGTACGAAAGATGTTTATGAATGGTGGTTCATGTGCATTAGTGTGCGTGTTTGTACGCGTGTCGGTGTGTGATTGGTTTGCTTTGCTTTACCATACAACGCACACCGAAATTCATCAATTAAACTCACAGACTACTTTGTGTATCATACGGGATGCAGCAAACTGTGCTTGAGCAAAACAGAGTTTGAAAAACTGTTTCTCATCCTTGTGTTTAACTTTACCACAGAAACAATTTGTTTCACAATCCTGACATTTGTCTGAATTTTGCCGAGGTGTACCAACGACAGATGTGTTGTAAAACAATCTGATTGGTTTCACATTCCTCATATAGTAATTCCGCCGCATTTTTTGTAGACGGAAATGTGTTTGCTGGACAGGGCACTTCAGAACCATCAAATCAGAAATGTACTGGAACATTTTGTAAGACTATTTGATTAGCAGCGTTGTATATAGTTAACCGCTGAAGCGTTAACACTGACGAG
The DNA here is from genome assembly GCA_008508345.1 of Paragonimus westermani. Taxonomy (NCBI): domain Eukaryota; kingdom Metazoa; phylum Platyhelminthes; class Trematoda; order Plagiorchiida; family Troglotrematidae; genus Paragonimus; species Paragonimus westermani. The sequence goes on from QNGE01001154.1 coordinate 135,231, forward strand.
CACTCATAAAGTAATCCTGGTGCCACACAGGGGATGTAGAACCGTCAACAATCAGTTCTAATCAGCACGTCAAATGTATTCGTCTGAATCGGACAAAACAAAGCATGTCACTGTGGAGAGGAGTTTAACTATGGAACTAGATGGCCGATAAGCAAACCGCAGTTATCACTAAAAGATATATCAGCTATACACCTGGTGAAGAAGGTTTTTCCAAACATCTGCATGAATGGGGCTATGCTGCAAATGGAACAATAAATGTGTGAGTTTAGTTCGCTCTACTTACTTTCAACATAGACTTTCCAGTCGCTGTTAAGTGGCTCGAAAGAAATTTTAGCTGAAAAATTTTCATAAGTAATATGACCAGACTGCGTTATTGTAGCAGACTGCCTTGTAAGCAACCTCAATAATCTACTGATAATTTGATCATTCAATAATGAACCCCAAACATAAGAGACTAACACAGTAGCTTGTGTTGAGTCACAAAAAGTTTTCGAAAAATATTAGAATCAATGTTTTAGCGCTCTGGAAAATGTAGTTAATACAGTAGAAAGTGATACTTTCGAATCAGTGCTGTCAGATAAACCATTCCAAAGTAGTTGTTTTACTGTGGTCTCTCTTGGCTTTTCGATCTTAGACGCACGGATGTACGGATGGGTGGATGTGTGGTTGAACTCTCCGAATTGGCGGTAAACACCGAACTGGCCCAGGTCCTTGAACGGCATCGATCCAGGAAGAACATAAGAACGGAAACTGTGGGTACGGTATGAGGTATTTCAGACTACAAACATTTATACAGATGACAATACTATAATAATGGACTGAAAAACGTGAAATATTACTGGACGAATCCTTTTGCATTCTTTAAGTGTTTGAGTGGTAGAGGAATTATCTGTCTGACAGCCATCAGACCAACGTCATTATGGTAAACAAAACATGACTGACTGTAACCGTGTCGTCCCGCTAAGTTCACATGTAAGTATAGCACGTTGCTACCCCCAAACAGTCGCCTCAGGGTTTAGAATTGCTTCACAGAATGTTACTGAAGAGGATACGTACGGTAGACTGAGCTGTTTGGTTGTTAAAAAGCTTACTCATATCATTGAATTTTATGTTGAACAACCAAGTTCGAGCTGGCTGCTTTGCCTAATGACTACTTCGCTTCTGCGGTTTTTCTGGATTTCGAATGCAGTCATTCTAAAATAGAAAATAACTCTGTTATCCGCTTTCATCTTTGTCACCCTAGCCTCCGGTATCAAACCTAGCTGCTCCCACAACCGTAAGGTGGTTCGTCTAGAATAAATCGCTGAATTTCGTAAACATGCTCCAGTGACCTGTCAAACCTGATAATGTACTCATATTGAGGATAGTGGTCTGTTGAACCTGTGGCCGACTAGGCAGTCTGAGATTAGGAGACCAGGTAAAACTATCGCGTCCATTCGGCTCTATGATTTCTCGCAGCTTCGATGTGTTCTCAGCTACCACGTCTCAAAAAAGGCGAATATATGATCCAATGGAGGCGGATACGAGTGCCGGTTAATAAAATGCGTTGCACAGATGATTCAAATGAAGACGAAGTTGACCGTTATAAACTGCAAGTCATCAACCAGTGCGAACTGACTCCGTGATTCGACCTGTCAGTTCAGCCACAACAAAGCCAATAGTCTCCTAATCGAACTATCAAGTAGACAAATAGTCAAGGTCGATATTTCTGCAGTCGTTTCTGTCGTCCAGTTGCAAATAGCGACCGTTTGCACACTAATGGGGTGTTGGCTTAGGAGTACCTACGCTTATCGCTGTCAGTTTATTGTAGTTGGACTGTAAACGGTTACTTCTGAATCTTGAACAACGATAAGCAGTGTATTATTAAGGGCAACTATGAGTAAATTTATGTGATCCCATAGTTCAATTCAATATAAGCGTCGTCGTTTACTGAAACGCTGTATGTTTAAATGCCAGGTATTAAAAAGCAACCTATGGTCATAGGTGAGAGGACTCACGTCTCGATGAAGGTATCTAGGTTAGAAGCTTCCCAGATCGCACACACTGAAAACTGAGAACCACAGTCATATGATTTTAGTGAATCACCAGGGCACAAGCAAATCACACCCGTTATTGGTAGATTGTTGAGTGACTGGAGGGCGGTCTTCTGAATAGCACTCAGTTGTTCGCAAATTGCCCAAACCGAAATACGAATTCGTCGGCTAGCTGCGTTACTAATCTTCAGATAAGAGTTTGTGTGATATCAAAGTTAATCCGTGACACACCGGAATCCGGGTGTTTACACGAACGCAGATTCGAGTTGATTAGAGACGGATGCATTATAGTTTCAATGGACTAGTTCACCTCAGTGTGGCGCGACCAGGTCAACATGCTGAGGTGGGTAACAAAACTACGCTCACCAGCATCTACATACTGCACTTTCCATCGGCCCTTGAATTTACTGTGAACGTTGGATTTTTGTTGCTGATTGATGGAGACTTCTGATCGACAAGAACTGTCATTTAAGAATGGTCAGTAGAGAACCCTTCGACGCAGTGGTTGTCAGTGGATGGTTCTTCTACACGAGCCTGAATAACTGTGATTAGGCAGTGTTAGACCTCAGAAAATTTGGCTAGATTGAACTGAATCGGGTAGTAACATTTGGTCATTTAATCGGAAGTGGATCTAAAATACTTTAAAGCATAAACAACTTTCATCAAGTCCGATGTGAATAATCCGTGAGTTTCTTTCATTCTGTCGTAATCGATCAACACAAAGACCATAAACATCAAGGCTTCCAGACGGTTATGACAGGCGGATATTGCTAAAACTGGACGACGATATCCTAGACAGATGACGTGACCAACAGGGTTCACAACAGCAGCATTCGAGTGACATACCATCCGATTGTGCAAAAGACCGACATTGATTAGGTTTGCCACGATTCAAGTCGTTTAGGGTACAGACAGACAGCTTATGTGCCGAACTAGTTTTAGCCAATGATCAGTCGGACTGTCCAAATGCGACCTGGCAACTGAATCCCATTAAGTGCATCTCGTTGGCCCAACCGACAAAGTATCGACTGATTTGGTAAGGTTGCCCATTGCAACTGAAATTAATGTAGAGGTCAGATTTAAAAATCTGGATAACAAACCAAGTTACTCACAGTATTTCTAATTGATCATTGGATAAGGTGCGGTATTCTGAGTTTACCAGAGCATTCTAAGTACAGTGATCACTGAACCCAGAGTATAAGCAACTGTTACATTATAACGCTGGGGCGCATTGCGGTTGGACGATAGCATAGTGAATCTTTCTGTAATTCTCGTTACCCAGTGCTCATCACTTTGCATTTGTAGTCAATGAACTGGTAGTCAACACGGTTTGTTGGCTGGAGTTGGAGTTCGTGCAATAGCGAAGAGATTTGCAGTTGACAAGCTCTAACGAGAACAAAACTCGTATGTAGCAACTTCAAGGAAAAGGTCTGTTTGGAAAGTCTCTGAATATGTGAAAGCTGCCATCGATTGTGAATACTGTTCAATTCATACCAATCAGAACGCTTCCATTGCATTCGAACCCTGTTCACTTCCGAAGTAACGATCACAAGTGGGCACGAGGAATTCTCCTTACCTGTATCTTACTCACAGGATATGATAACGAAGATATCTTTCAGCCACTGTTATTACGATACATCTGTTCCATGGAGAAGATTGCCTATAGGTGAGAGAACCATCGCTACCCTCCGATAACGATAGAATGTCTAAAAGTAGAGTTTCCCTCTATCAAAAGCGGTAAAGATAAATCGAAAGTGACTAGTTTGTCAGAGGTTTGATGAAATGTGAATTTTTACATGAACATTTCAAGACATGCATTCCACTCAATGTTTCACATATACCAATCTGTCACAGTTACCTTTTTGAGGCGAAAGCTACTTATAAACAAAGGATAATGACACCAATAAAAATAAGTATACATATCTTAATTAGCAATGTAACATATATAAACGAATAACAAGCTAGATAACAAGGTGTTTGGAACTGTAGAAATGATTGTTATGGATTATTGCTTTAACAAATGGAGACTTGTGGAGTGTGATGTAGAGATGGGTTGGTGCGAACGTAATAATATGTGTAATGGAAATTGTTTCAGGCCAACGGGTGAAAGATCCACACAAGTGAGAATGTTAAAATTGTCATTGGATACAGGCAACGCATCAGCAATATCGACACGTAGGTGATTAAAACCTAAATCAGGTGCAGCGAAGATTCCGAGGGTAGAGTGTGTTTGCCGAATTAATTTAGCACGCCAACAACCGATGCACCTATAATCTCTGCACGGATAAGAGATGATAGAACGAAATCTAATCCTCTAGTTCATTTGGGAGTTACAGAGAATATTGAAAGTCAAACGACCGTATAAGCATGAATCAAGTTAGAAAATGTGTCATAAAAACAAGATTTAGAATTATTAATATCAAGCTGTGGACCTGAGCAAACCGAACTGTTAGCACCATGTGTAGTGAGGATAGACGGTCGTACCATACTACTCACACCACTATTAAGTAGCCGCTTGGATCGAAATGATCGCGGGATAAATACGGGAGACATATGGGAAGGATCGTTGGAAGGCAGATTGACATTTAATGGCTGTCGCTACATGACGGAACTGAGACATGGTGTCCAAAGCGACTGGAGCGTCCTCAGAAGAGTGCGGTGCGCAAGTGAGTGTTTTTGTTAGTCTCGTTGAGAGGCTTAAGTGGTGTACTGGTTTCTCCAATAAAACAACCTTTGTGTCGTCCGCCTTCTGGATTCACAACACATGTACACATGTGCACCACATATTTAGGATACCACAGCACTAACTTTGTAAAATTGTTGACTACCAGTTCATAAACAATTCATAAAGCTAACAGAGAACAAATGATAAATCAGCTCACAACATTTTGTACACTAAAGTGCCTATATTTGTATCAGATTATTACATCATCCATACCAAGTGCACACATCAAGATCCACGGACTATTCGCTTGTACACAGATGGCAAAGTAGGCTGACTTGGTTGCAATATTCACATGTTTAAAGTTTTGTTCTCTTCCTGTTTAAATCAATAGCTGATGTGCTACTCTACTACAACTATCTGTCCGTTAACGAATACCGTAGTTTAACGCATTCGTGAATACCACCACTATTCCACCCCCTAGTTAACCGCATGTTCGAAGCCACTTTGCATCTCACACCTACACATTCGAGGTGGCTGCATCATGCTTTGTGTTTCCAGTTGCTATTGTTCATTCGTCTATCGAGCTACATGTTGTAGTGCACATTTAGGCATGCTGTCTTGGTTATCAACACGACAATTGTCTATAGTGCAATGAAGCAGAGCTAGGTGTATTCAGTTGAATCCATTATATGCGGGTACATTGATCCGGTATTGAAAAAAGAATTTGGTAACGCGTAGAAAATACCAATGGAAGGCAACTTTTGGCTGTTCCACTGACCCTCTCTACATTTCCTTTGGTAGTCCGATACGATTCTTAAGGATAGTCTAATACTAGTCTAATACTTCTGTAATCGGATTCACGCACAGAATAAAATGATTGAGCTTATATTCTCTTAAGACCTGTATAGATAGTGAAGTTGTCTTGTTTATCTAGTTTATAGAGTGTAGTCTCTATCTGCAGTCTTTTACATGAACGTAATAGTCAAGGTTTGATGATCGCCGACGTTGCTTCTGGAATTCATTTCTGGTTGCCTGAGCCTCATAACTCTTATTCAGTTGAACATTTCGTAGCAAAACGCAAAAAGCCAGTAGTACAGGATGACTGCGTGCACCAAAGTCGTACTGGTCCACATATGATATGTCCTGGATAGTCACCTGTCTCATCATAACCGTCCTCTAAACTAGGATTAAGCCATGCTGGTCTAGAAATCATTTTGCCGGGCCGTTTATGCCAAACCATAGAACCACGCAAGATGGAAACAGTTGAAAAGACCATTTGACCACTTCGGGGAGTAGGTATAATGCGTGAAATTTCCATAAACAATTGGTTGTGCAGTAAAAGAGTGGATGCTGTTAAAAATCTGTGAACTGGAATTGGCTTGAATATCTCTTGCAGAAAGGGAAGACAGCAATACAGTAAAAATAAATACGACTGAGACAAAGTTACATATTCACCGGGACTGTGTCCGACACACTGTCAATTCACGTGGATGTCAGGTGCACTGAGAACCAGATGTACGTCAACACACGGTCAACGTATGAGCTGTTGTGGTATCAACTGAACTGCTGATATGTGACAAGTATCCACGCCTTTTCTCGAACTGGTTCTATCCAACTAAGTGGTGTATCGCCGATGTGGAAAACGGGATGATTGTGTTGTTTCAACGAATGTAGTCAGACATCCTAGAAGTTACCAAAAGGTTCGGGATGTCTACAAAAGCAGCTGCGTGCTAGTTACTTAAGTCGAACAGCGTGCAAAACGATGGAGACGATCAGCTGTCTTATCAGTGCAAGACAAGCCACGAACAGTAGGATCGGTTTTCAATGTAATAAACACTGTTCCCTATGTCTGTCTGACACTCACCATTAGTGTATTCACAAGAAATACGCACCGAATGTGAAACCTTACTCCAAAATTACTGTGCAAAGAAGTGAATAGAGTTATTTCGCTGACTAAGCAGCAGACTGTCTCAACTGTTACGGGCCGTAAGTCATGTTCGGTGAACTGATCAATGACACTTGGCTTACGTCAATGTTGGAGGAGTTTAATCGGAATGAGCTTGAAGTATGGAAGCACTATCCACACCATATTCAGGAGGTGGCTGTATTAGTGCAGTAAACCCAGAAGGCAAGTGGCACAGAAGTTTATTTGGGGAAACCAACACACGACTTATGCGTCTCAATCGGACTACGATGAGAAACACTCATTTGCACACTACACTTATCTGACGATGTTCCAGTCGCTTTGGACACCATGTCTCAGTTCCGTCATGTGGCGAAAGCCATTCTACTTGATGCCGTCCTCCAGTGATCCTTCCCGTATCTCTCACGTATTTATCTCGCGATCATTTCGATAAATGCTGCTACTGCATACTGGTGTAAGCAGTATGGTGCGACCGTCTGTCCCCACCACATTGGTATGACTGAATTGACCGTGGTAGATGGTAAGCACATGAAAACTCGGTAGTGGCACTCGTTTCAGACTCGTTTAAAAAGGTGAAATTTTCAAACTATGACTGCTCTTTAGGAGGGTACATATGTGGATCTAGTAGGACGGTAAAATTTTTATTTTCAAGAGAAACAAACAAATGGCAAACATAAAATCGGCTGCTTACCACACGGCTTATAAGTAGTTCATACCCCAAACTAATAACCATGCGTCCTGATGACAGCAGTGACGTTTAGGTGATGACATACATTCATTTCGCATTGATGAGCTCGCTGATGACGTGTATCCCATTTACAGAGCATGATTATAATGTTATACCATTTTAGTGCGAAGGTACCACAGCATTCTGGGGGGGATGGCGGTGTTTTCCTAGTTTGTGTATATTTCGTTCCTTTCGTTCATTTCGTTATTTAAACAAACTTCAACCTACTGCCTTCCACTATGAATTGCTGGTTTGCAACAGAAAATCATTTTGGTCGACTTCATAATAAGCTACTTGTTAAAGAAAGATCAAGTGTTGGAGGATTTAGACATTCGTCTACAGATGTGTTTGTTCTATCAATCATTCTGTAGCTGTTGGTCAGGTTTAGCCCAGTCTCATGACTTTTGTCAGACAAATGACCTCCTGGATCAGTGTAGCCGTCAAAATTCTGATCAAAGTGGACCGGATTAACACTAGGCTATGTTGACTGACCAGTCCGCACAAGCGCAAGTTCGCCGACCTTCAAAAAGTGACCTCCGGTTTGAAACTTGACAGATAGTTGTGTCCATAACACTGTTGTTTTCATGAGAGTATACATTTCGTTCACGGTAGGTTCAATGTAGCTTAGCCTATCAGCACCGCAGTTTGGCGTGAATTTACACAATAAACTATTTTGTGAGGCATACGGTGCTTAAGAAGGAGGTCACAGGTGTACATGATGACATGAGACTAGTGGGGCGTGAGGTCAGCATCATGTTACGGACAGGAAGTTCAAAGATGTGGCTCGACAAGGCCTTGAAGCTTCAACAATCCATACAACACAAACAAAAACCGACTCAATCAGGCTGTGATGCAATCAAAATCAAAATATCTCCTCGCATGTCTCACACTAAAGCGTGTTCTAGCCAACCTTCGCAAGTTTGTGCATTTACACCCAGCTCTTCAACGAAGCATCATAACTATCGTGTCGCTGTCACTGGTGATCTTGGAATCTCTTTATTTGTGTGAAACCGACCAACACATTGTTAATTCATTCTTACACAGAACATACCACACTTCTGTAACTGACTCTCGAAGCAAGGAGTCAGTTAGTGAACAGTGAGAGTTTGGCTTGGTAGGTTATTTTCAAAGTTTACATTAAGTATCTGTGTTTCCACATGAAATGATTGAGCTCAGGGTGGGGTTAACGAGTTACCGTTATAGACAACACGATACAGTGATTGTTTAAGGGAAAAAGAGGTTGGCAGTAACTGAACAGCAATCACTGTACCACAAGCACAGGTATGGGCATGAATCGTGGTACAACGGTTACCGAATCGAATCTCATCCAGATAAGTCAGTTCACCTAATGAGGGTAAACAGGTCAGTATTGAGCGCTGGTTTACAAGCCGGCATCATCAAATGTCACATCGTCGGTAGGCCAAGCGTACTCGATTGTGGCCAGCGTAAAACGAATGAATTTTGGTGCGCTGTGGCTCTCCGGTCCAAAGAGATATTCGAAACACTGGATTCTCTCTAGCAACTTCATTAGCGCAGGAAGAAGATACGCTGCGACATGTGATGATACGTTACAAGTAGAACTAGATGTATTTTAAAAAGTCATTAGTAAACACATACAATGGAAAAGTACGTACAAACTCCAGGTGGTGAACAAGTAAAATGAGGTATTTCAAACGTCTCAAAAGATAGGTATACTTTTAGTTCTACAACTCAAAAGAGATCATCTGGCACAAAATGGAATCTATCCTATCGAGTACGCATGCAGCCAGTCTTTTCCTGTTGGTTCAAACCTCCAAATGACCATTTGCACACAACCGAAAACGCAATTCGTCTAGCCACTTTGTCTCTCACGTTATCTACTGGTTCAGTTGAAGTTGTAGTGAAGTTCACCTGAACAGAGAAAATTAATAACTATCTCAGCGAGTAGCAGAACACGGCCCGAAATAGTTAAAACAACTGATGATACAACAGTATCGAACCCGTAAATCCGTTGCTCGAAGTGCCACATCATTGCTTGCTAGACACCTCATGACAACAGGTCACCAAGCTAATTCAGTTAGCTCAGTCGAAACAATGCTGCGCAATCACAACCGGAAACTACTGGTCTCCAGCAATGATATGTTAATCAGAAATCCCCAGCTGGCTAGTGCATATTAAGAGGCTGAAGCAATCCATCGGGTTACCTTAGTGTTAATGACATAATACGTGTTCATACCGTGTCAGTGTCTATTTGTCCGTCGCATATAAGCTACATGTTTTACGTTTGTGACTGATCAGAGTAAGCGAAATGATAACACATTGAAGCATGTCCTCTTATTGCATTGATGAAGAAGCTAATCAGTTTTCTCCCGATGTCCACTTCCTATGCTGCGCTAGGAAAACTGAGTATAACGTAGGTCGATCCTAGTCAAGATGATACCCTCGTGATTTGCAAAGATGCTTAGATGATGCTCAAGTGAAGTCCCTCCACCGTCACTACTGCAGCTTTGAATAGTAGTGAAATGAGGTTATCCCTCACTGGATAATCAATAAACAGGCACCACTTCCACATTGGTATGTCACACTAATGCACTTAAACTTGTTCAGTTGAGTCTTGTAAGAGTGCGAAGAGTACTGCGTCTTTCAAACCGTTGTAATCGTTCACAAATTTACTGAGCTAAATTTTCATTGATGCTCTTGAGTTATTGATGGCTGTTCCGTAGCTTGGCCAATCTAAATGACTTTTGGTCGTTGACCTTACAGTTTTCTACGAGTCCTACAAACGACTGTGTCCGTCCAACTGAACAAATCCACCTGATTTAATCAGGTTCAAATTAAATTCTGAACATGTGTGTGAGCGAGAGTTTGTTGTTATTCACCAGTTTGATAATGAGGGGAGGGGTTCACGAGGACCAAGTGGTTACAGCTAATAGATACCCGGGTTTGATATTAAAATTGGTTTGCTGCGATTATGTTAAATGTTCGTAAACCCATGAGCTATCCGTTTGGTTTCGTTGTGGTATGCACGCATGCAACCCTTGGGTCTTTAGTAAAGACTCTTACTTAATCGATAACTGTAAAGCAATGCAACTGCAGGGTACGAATATTCTCGGTATTCCGTTTGGCGCTTGTTGGCAGAAAGCGTGAAAAACGGGAGAAATCATCTAAACTTGCTCACCTGACTCTACATACTTTCAGCCGCTCCCAGTATAGCTCGTCTGGACAACCTCGCAGTTTTACAGTGCTATACTTCTCACACCGCTTCGCCCTATCGTTCACCATTTCAAATATACCACACATATTAGACGCTTCGACAGTGTGATCAGTACGGATTTATCAAAATAAAATGCTTTGCTCCCGTTCATTCATGTTGCGAACTTTGTGGCGACGACCTTCAAAGTTGTAAAAACGTCCTGTGGATTGTTCTTATTTTATTGACTATCACGTCTTTGGAAGCGTCAATCTCATTTAAGTCGGGATCCGAATACTCTTGGGGTCATTTTTGTTAAAGTGGCCCGGAAAGGTGTTCCGGAGGCTTAAAGTCCGATGAATGGGCTAAGGTTAGAAACTAATATAAATTAAACACCACTCATAGTTGATACATTCAGATCGACTGTCTAGCAAGCCCCTTTCGAATTAAGCACTAAGTTGGAGTTTCGTTCTTGTTAGGGCTCGTCTGTGCTACATATCACTGCCACGGCCCGGGTTAGTACTCCAGCCACGCTGATACCACATTATGCACGACCGAGGTATCACACGCAAGCGTTCGGCCACATCCGCTTGAGTAACGCTTAAGCCATCCAGTTGACTTGAGAGAAGGCAGAGTAGCTCTCCTGTTAACTCCAGTCGAAGGCCCCAGGAATGGGACTTCTGTCCAAATAGAAATTAGGGAAACCACTAGACTTTGTTGTTTAGATATGACCTGAAGGTCCGTAAGAGACACATCACTGAGTCGGTAAGAAATCAGGTCAAGGAATCTCATCACTTTTACTGCAAACTCTTCGAAGACAAGATGGTTGCGGTAAGTCATTTTAGACCCAATCACAAACGAGCATTTTGAGTCCGACGAACTACTGAAGGTGAAACAAGGAGTCATGTGGTAAAATGTAACTGGGTGGATTGCCAGTGTTCTTCAGTACTCAACGCAAAAAACGATAACGGGGACACCAATATCGACAACAAACGACAACAGAGACTGTATTACCTATGACTGGTTCGGCGGATTTTTTTAATTTGGATGAGAACCACTTGAGGAAATTCACCGTTTTAGCCGGTTTCGAAGTAACGACAGAAACGTCGTATCCCAACGCAGCAGGCTTGATAGTGGCAGATGACATACCGCCTTACAGTATGCTTTTTATGCCACTAGTTCGGATCTAAAAGGAATGTGAAATTTTTACGACTGAGCTTTTTCTAAAGCCTAGCTATATTTGCCCTGAGAAAGTGTATATTCCGCCATTACACCAATCAAAAGTTTAGCACCTCTGAGAAAATGCATGCCACCTGATTTATCTAATTTGTACGTCTTGAGAGGCACCAGTTATTCTTCTCCTATTGTTTCTGAGAGCGCACATTAATGAAGAAATGTCAGGTCCTGGTAGATGGTAGGATAGCTCCCATTTCGAAATCCACGTTATCGTGATACGAATTAGAGAGCAGGATGCGTGAACAAACTTGTATGTCAATGTTTTGTTTGACTACAAATGTTGTTGGCGGTATCGGTAAAACAACTTACAAAAACTGAATAACCTTAGCGAAGGATAAGTTGAGCCAATAGTTCACACAACCACGTGGAACAAAAGTAAGGGTCACGTGGTGAAACATGTGTTGCTGTTCTGCATTACAAACGTATGATTGAATGTTGAATATCTGGAGTTTGCACTTCGTCCACAAGATAAATTTAATAAATCTGATGCCAGTATGGCAGCCTGATTCGGTTGTGTTTAGTAGCACATAGGATACAACTTTCATTGCCCATCACAACTGTTTTCCATTGTAATATGTCAGACATTCGTTGCTTGCAGTCTGCCATTTTGTCCACAAAGTTAGACTTTTCGGTTAAAACTGAATCAAACACATACGAGTCTTAGTAGTATAGCTGGCATTAAAACTGTTAATCACAGCATCTCGTGTGTTAATCGGTGCCCCAATGGCGGTAACCCAATTTCTGACAGTGTAGTGTTTTTATCTAACATATTACAAGTTCATTGGTTCACAGGTTGTTACGGTAGGGAGTGAGATCTTTGGTTATGCTTCCCTATCTCTGTGCTGTTCGATGAGGAATTTTGTTGGGCGGTTTATGGTTGTAACAAAAAAAATGAATGGAACCAAACAAAAAGGTGAGTTCGATGAAATTGCTAGCTGCAATCTTTTTAGCAGTGAATACTGAAACCCACTGAAATAACATTCGGTCTGATAAGTGTAGTTAACAACCTGTGGGACTGGACCAGAATGACGGTTAGGAGACTTATAATGCTCTCAAACTCCCGGCTACTTCAGTTATTACTGATAAGTATGACCACTGAGTTGGACAGTACGTTCTAATGTAGAGAGAGCACAACTGTGAAGCAATTTTATCTACAGAGTAGCCTACCCGTTCCATTACGTAGTTCCAGCTGGTGACCTCGTAAACATTCATCCTTATTTATTGAGAGGAGATGTGTTGATGAATGAACTGGGCTATGGATTATTTTGAAGGTGACAATTAGGTCTCTCCTGAGATGTCTGTAATTCATTGTGGACTGAACTAATTCTGTCAGCCTTCCCGGATAGGGGACTATTCTGAGCCCCATAAATCTTCTGGTGACTCGTCCCTGAACACTATCGGTAAGTGCCAAACCTTTTTTAATATAAGGAGAACAGGCATATATGTTCATTGCTGAGTGTAGGCGGATAAAGGATGCAAACATAGTAGAGGACATTTCAGGGTGGAGCGTTCCACAAATTCTTCATAAGAGGATCAGGGTTATTTATGCCTTTCAATCATACCAGCACGATTAGTAGACGAGCTGAAAGCATTACATACTGACATGAGCAGCGCTGGTCACCAAGATAATAGTCAGTATAATTTCAACGGCCAACGTGGATGACCTTACACTTACTGGTATTGGACGGCAAATCATTGTCTATCGACGACTGGATTAGACAGCTCAAATCGTTCTGTTAACATATCACATCTTCCGGATAGTCTAGAACTCCCTGGGGCTGTGTCATTGGCTTAGACCAAAACCGGCATTTTGACTGTACTGGGTAGTTCAAGAACGAGAAGAATAGATAACAAGGGTCCTAACAATGATCAGTGCGGAACACCGCTGTTGATTGGGAACCACTCTGACAGCTGTCCATCCACCTTGACGGTGAACCTACGTTCATCAAGATAATCCTCAAGCCACGCGAGTAAATTTCGATCAAGATCATAACCACTGAACTTCTGAACCAATCCTGTCAAGGACTTTGGAAACGTCAAGGTAAACCACATATATGCACAATCCTTTGTCGGCAGCCTTCTTCCAAACATCATAAGCAAGCGGATGATTTATGATGCATGAGTATCCCGTATGAAAGCTATGTTACTCGCTGATGATGAGCTCGAGGTCTTCGACCTAGACTCGGAGAGAGTCATCTGATAAACTCCCCAGTACGTTACTGACCAATGGGAACAATGTCAATGTTCGATAGTTTTCTGGGTCATCTCTGCGTCCATCTTTGAAAATAGGTGTGATTATGAACTGTTTCTAGGCTTTTGGTAAACGGTCAGGTGATCAGAAGCCAGGGAGAAATTTTGTAACCATTTCTGCTAATTCCCTGGCGCAGCTTTTTACGATCACAACGAATTTTGGATAGAGTGATTCGTGAGTTAACCGGCTTTCTAACTTGAATGTGACATGTGACAATAAAACTGGGAGTAATCCAGTTCAGTTGCCTTCTGTGTGGACAAAAGACGTTCGTGATTTGTAGCAGTATACAATTTCTGTTTACCCAGATTGTTAACCACCTCTGGATCTGTACTGGTAAGTCCACCAGAGGCTTGCATTTGCGAAACGCCGACACTACTCATTGTATATACTGCAACTTCCCTGCAGAAAAGCCTAGGATTTCTTTTCACATTTTTCAGTAAGGCCGCGTTGACATCAAAATGGATCTGCTTGGTAAGATTACGGCGCACAATATACTCAACAAACGCAAGTCCAGTTTTTTACAGGCGGTACCTGCTTCAGGCTAAAGGTTTCTGTGTGAACAGACGTTTTGTTCCGGTCCTTAGGTGCTTTGGCTTTCTGCTAGGCCACAGAAACTTTAATTAAACATGGTTGTTGACGGCACCTGGGATTTCCTCGACGATGAACTGAAAACAATCATTTAGGCTGTGTGATGATGGAGTCAGGTCATTCAAACTTGCTAAATTGTGTCTTTATCCCTGCAAAATTTGCCATGTGAAAGGCCTCTAGACCCTTATTTCGGGGAATATGTTGTCTAGTCCCTTGTAGACAAGTGAATTTGGTTGCCGCGTGATGACTATGATCAAGTGAAGCTGTGATATTCCGGCTACTCGTCCTGTCAATCTCGTTCGTAAGCGTGTAATGAAAACATTACGGCGTTTGGCTCACTGACCACCTCGTATTGTCCTGGACATGTTAGAGTAGTCTAGCTTTCATTATTGCCTCGAAAAAATCTCCAGGACAAGAAGACTGCCGTATTAACTAAGTGGTTTTTGAATTGTAGTTCCGGTCGTCTGAAATGTGATATTATTAATGTTTGGTCATAAACGAAAGGTGCTATTCTTTCCAGTGATTGGTGCATGGCCCTGTCGATACCCCTGTACACAGAAGACAAACTGTAAATTACTGTCGTCAAACAGGTGAAGTTTCCAAGTGACGTTAAGCACTTGACAGACTCATTCCGAAAAATCCGGTGGCAACACATTGTGAAGAATTAATATTTCTGGGTGTGTGCCCAAATGAAAAGGAACACCACCTTCTTTGCCGATTTTTCTCTCATCACGAAACACTGTCCTACTGAGGGCGGACAATTCGTCGTCCCACACTTCCTTCTTGAACTGGGTCTCCGTGATACCCACAACAAATAGGTTTTGCCGGGAACAGAGTGCTTGAAGCTCGTCCAGTTTACTGAGATGTTTAATAAGGTGTAAAAAGAATGTCAGGGAGCAGCCACACTATTTACAGTAAGCGTAGCAGGTGAATCTATCTGAAAAGGTTCACCGAGTGAGAACAGCTGAGTCCGTGTGTTGGAATATACTCTGAGGCCGCCATCCTCTATTGGAATGGCGACGAGTCGAGGTTATTTGAGCTCTGAGAATAAAATTGGTGTCCGCATGAGGGTCACCTGGGAGTAATATTAGGAGCGATAGCACTGGGTTTTGTAGTGGTAAGTAGTTGTCTCAACTCTGGTCTAATGTTCCTTGATCTGATCCTGATAGGCAACTGTGAGCGTTCTGCGAGCTAAGCTGCATACGTTTGCTTTGCTATTTCTCCCGTTAAGAAGGCTATTCTCAGAAGCCGAAGCGCACTAACCGAGACTAGGTACGTGAGCCGGGGCAGACGATTTGGGCGGGAGACTGTTAGACCAGACAGACGAATGAGTGGTGCTACGAGTCTACACTCGTCTAGACCGTGCATTGTTTGAGTGAGATAACAGCAATTTCTCTAGTATGCACATTGTGTATAGAAAAGCGAAACAACTTTTTGAGCAGAGAAGTCAGAAACAGTATTTTGCACAATGTATCTCTCGCACACATTTCGCTGCATCTCACCAAGTACATACGACAGCCTACGGGGTTATATAGCAAAGTTTAATGGACATTGTGAGACCAAACAAAATCAACAGACACACACATCAATGCATATCAGTTATCAGAGCAATCTAGTACTGATGAACAAGTCTTCCTGTACGCAGAGGAGTGGCTTCCATTTGGTAATTGCTACTGTCTCCGCCAACCGGAGAAGCCTTTGATTTCTTGTTGCGTAACATATCTGAACGGCTCCAGGTTCAACTAGACTCGACATGCTAATAAGTGTCGAGCGATCGATTACATCGGATCTTTGGGACTCATCACATTCTGACTTGAATCGGACATTGTGTTGTCCATGAGCGTTTTGAAACCCAAACTAAAATGTTACCGTTGACCCGACCGCGTGACTGCCGCTCTGATCCAACTAGATGGGGTGCCGTAAGGGGCGTATCACGCTTTTTATAACTATCGTGATTGTTCGCAAATCCGCTTCCCTAGGATCGCACAGACCATAACTGTAGAAGCTTTTGATGGCGGATAATTACAAGTGAACTCGAGAGTACGGTGGTAAATGGCCCGCCCGAAGGCTCGGAACATCGAACCTCCACACCCGGTCCAGCGACCCTACAACCCGGCTACCCTACACAACGTCATTCTCAGCTGTCCCCAAGCGTATACTGCACGTCATCTACATACATCCTCATGTACTGATTACATTATATACTAGCCGAACATCTCATATTGTTACACGTAACATAATCTGATTTGGCACTACGAACTCTCGCTTGAACTCTGCCCATTTTTTTTCATTTTGTACCGTTTCACTGAATTGCCTACGTTACCCTACTATTGACCGACACCCAGTGACGGTTAAATTCCGTGTTCAAAGTTCACTTGGTTGTAAGGTGTTTAATTTGCTAGCCATTACTTATTTATGTACAGAACCAGTTTTATCCAAGTAAGCTGTCAATATTCTGTGTTGTTCTGCCCCGAATCAAGTGCTTTACAGCCGTCCCGATAAACTGCGTATAGCCGTGAATCCTGACGGAGTCTACAATCACATTTCAGTTTGGATTTTCAAAACGCTCATGGACAACACAATGTCCGATTCAAGTCAGAATGTGATGAGTCCCAAAGATCCGATGTAATCGATCGCTCGACACTTATTAGCATGTCGAGTCTAGTTGAACCTGGAGCCGTTCAGATATGTTACGCAACAAGAAATCAAAGGCTTCTCCGGTTGGCGGAGACAGTAGCAATTACCAAATGGAAGCCACTCCTCTGCGTACAGGAAGACTTGTTCATCAGTACTAGATTGCTCTGATAACTGATATGCATTGATGTGTGTGT